>JAGFNQ010001194.1:274799-343321 GCA_024364735.1 Boesenbergia rotunda
TCTGTAGTCTATGCACAGACGCATAGACCCATCCTTCTTCTTGACGAAAAGTACAGGAGCTCCCCAGGGTGAATGACTCGGGCGAATGAAGCCTTGTCTAGTAGCTCCTGGAGTTGCTCTTGTAATTCCTTCAACTCTGCTGGAGACATACGATAGGGGCCTTCGAGACCGGACCGGTACCTGGTACTAGCTCGATCTCGAATTCCACTTCTCTGTTGGAGGTAGTCCAGGTAGTTTTCTGGAATACTTCTGGATACTCACAGACTACCCGTACATCCTCCTGCTTGCGCTCTTCCTTTGCTTCTATGTCCACTATGCGTGCAGAAAACCAGCACACCCTTGTTCTAGCATCTGGTGGGCTGCAAGGCTGAGAGGAATTTCTGAGTCTTCCTCCTTGGGGCTCCTTGAAATTCGAACGGTGGTTCTCCTTCTGGACTGAAAACCACCTTCCTCCGGCGACAGTCCACTGAAGCGCTGTACTTACTGAGGAAATCCATGCCCAGTATGACGTCGAAGTCTTGCATCGCAAGGACTATCAGATCGACATATAACTCTCGGTCTGAAATCTTGATTGGCACAGCCCGGAGCCGCTGGGTGGATTCCATGATTTCCCCTGAAGGGAGAGTTGTCAGGAATCTGGACTCCCAACTCTCTGCAGGCACCTGCAACTTACTAGCAAAAGGTACTGATACGAAAGAATGGGTCGCCCCAGTGTCAAACAGTGTAGTAGCTAAATGCTGAAAAATAACTATTTGACCTGTTACGACCGTGGAGGCGCTGGCAGCTTCTTCCTTCGTGAGGGAAAAGACTCTGGCATTGGTTGGAACTGGTGCTGCTTCCAACCCTCCCTGACTGATCTGAGGTCCCTCCAGTATAGTAGGCATGTAATGTAACTGAGGCTTGCCTCCATACTGTACAGACTGCTGAGGAAGTACCTTAAACTTGTTTGGGCAGTCTTTGGATCTGTGTCCCTCTTGTCCACATGAGTAGCATCCAGTTACACCCAAAAGGCATGCTCCTGGATGGGTCCTCCCACACTTAGGACAAGGTGGATACCTAGCTTGCTTGTTCTCTGGGTTTCCTTTTTGGCTGCCAGGCCACTACTTCCTTTTGTGGTTCTTGTTCTTCCAGTTCTGGTTATTTGACTGAGGCTTCTGGCCTCCTATTGCCTTGTTCTCAATCAGGACCGGCTTCTGCTGTGCTTGCTGTGCCTTGATGCTGTTCAGGTAGTGCTCTGAGACTAGAGCACTACTGACCAGCTCCTCGCTGGTCTGGGGTCGATGAATCCCGCTGTTCACGTTGAGTGCTATCTCAGGTCTTAGCATACGGAGCATCAGTCTGACTCGCTCCCTCTCTGTGTTGACTAGCTCTGGGCAGAGGCGAGCTAGTCTGTGGAACTTCGCGACTGCTTCTCCCACTGGTAGGTTACCTTGTCTGAACTCCATGAAGTCCTCGTAGTGCTTGTTGGTAACCCGCATGTGGAAGAACTCCTCATAGAACTCTTGCTCGAAATCTGTCCAGCTCATCTGGTTGACTATCCTCTTACTCTTGACCCGCTCCCACCACATACGAGCATCTCCAGTTAGGCAGAAGGAGGCACATTTGACCTTCTAGACTTCTGGCCAGTCAAGAAGCTCCATTGTGCTCTCTAAAGTCTTGAACCAAGCCTGGGCATCCCAGGGCTCAGTCGTGCCTGAGAAGCTTTCAGGTTTCAGCCTCTGCCACTGGACGAGGTATGCTTCTTGTCTTCGGTTCACGGCAGGGGTCTCCTGGGTGACTGGTGGAACTTCAGCCACCACTGGAGTTTCCACTCTTGCTGTGGGTGGTGTAGGGGGCACTGGGTGCTGATTTGCCATCAGTGTGGCGATGGTCTTCTGTTGCTCTGAAATCTGAGCTTGCATTTGAGCAACGATTGCCATCAGGTTTGGCTGTTCTGTGCCAGGCTCATTGTTATCTTGAACTGGAGTTCTGTCCCTTGCATTAGGAGCTCGGCCTCTTCTTGCCATCTAATAATGCATAAGGGAACAAAAATCACTACTATATTTCTAGGTATAGAACTTGTTTTCTTACTTAGTAACCTAATATCCATTCTAGGGATTAAACATGATTCCGTGATACTCAGGTATTAAACATGCTTCCTTGTTCTATGCACATATGAGTAAATACTTAAGCATTTCTCTATACTGCAATTAAGTAAAGGAGTAATAGAAAACTGAAACTTAAAGCTTTCTTATTTGAAGACGGCAAGGTTGATGCTGATGTGTGTGTGATGCTGGTGAATGGGAACTGCTCTGATACCAACTGTAGCGACCCCGCCTTCTCTACCTTAGACGGACCGCTACTTGTCTACTTCTTGACTCTAATGCACGACTAAAAATGCGGAACTTTCTTAAACTTGTATTTAAATCTATCTAAGAATGAGATTCTAACTTTAATAGTCATGCATGATACAATGACACATTACTAGCAATCCTAACCATTTAAACTCGTCACACAAGGTTCTATAACATTACTAAAGCATTATGGAATATGCATGCAACTTTTCTAAGATATTTAAAGCAATAAGACTTAATTCGAAACTAACCACATCTTGGCACACGCAATAATATTTCTAGAACTTCATAGGATGTAAATCTTACTTTTCTACTGAATTTACAAGCATTTTAAGCACAATTAGGACTTAGTCCAAAAGGGAATAATAATAAGCTCAAGAATAAGTCTAAAATTCAATGTATCCACATGCTAAACTACTCATGCCTTTGCTCATCTAGTGCATTCACAAAAGTATGCATACTAATTGAAATGACATGAAATCTTCATTCTACAAAATTAAGCATGTAAAACTATCCGAAGCATAAATGTTTAATAAACTCCATAACACAATAACTTGGAATTTGGAAATCTTAAACATGCATTTCAAATAAGCTAAACTGTCTCATCCCAAGGATCTCTCCAAGGTCAGCCACCACACACACATCACTCAGCACCGCCTCGTCGCCTTCCTTCAGAATTGCTTGTCTTTACCTTTACCTGCAGTAAGAGGAAATGCAACTAATAAGCATAAAGCTTAGCAAGTACTATCTAGCTCACAAAATCTCGAAATGTGCAGGCATGCTTTTTAAACAATGTGAAATCACATGAGATACTTTTATGCTTAAAAGAAACACTAAAACATGTATAACTCAAAACATGCATACTCAAGCATTAATAAGTCTTAACTCACTTTTCTTGGCTTAACTTGAAACTTTAGCAATTCTTAAATTTTAAATCTTTCTTTAACTTTTAGAAAACTTCCTTAAACTTTAGAAAAACTTTGCTAAAGCATATACTTGAAAATAATAACTCACTTGGATCCACTTAAGACGTAAGTACCATCTTATGCGCGTTCCCTAAAAGGTTGGGGTAGCGAGCCGCCAATCCTAATAGAGCAGACCTTGGAATTGGACACCTGGATTTCTTTAACGACGCCCTTGGACGCCGGGTACTGGCCTTAGAAAATAAAATAGCTTTTCTTTCTTTTCTTTCTTATCTTTAAATGCCTTGGCATTTTATGGAACACCTTGTGTGCCCAAATCCCTAAGTCTTGACTTTTGGGGATTTCGTAAGGCCTTGGCCTTCTCTTTTCTTTTTCTTTATCTTTCTTTTCTTTTCTTATAGATTTCTTAGACCCTAAACTCACATAGGGTACTCTATCAAATATATATAAGCATATAATGAACTAAGATCACATGCAACATCTTAACTAAAAGTAAATATCTCCTTTAAAACTTTTAAGGGAAAATTCTTGCGGAAAACCGCCTCTTACTGCAGGTGAGCAGTACTTACCTCCTGCGCTAGGTTTTCCTTACGAATAAAATCTGAAATTCCCGAGGAAACATCGAATTTCGACGTTCTTCTTGCTCCTTGGTGTTCTCCTCGCGTCTACGAGAATTCTTGTAGAGAATAGAGCCTCTTGAGACCTTCCCTTTGTTCCCCTTTGTCTTGGGCGGCAAAAGAAGAGGAGAGGATGAAGAAAACGCAAGAGAGGAAGAGGAGAGGTCGCGTGCGTGAGGGAGGCCGTCGGCGCCGCTAGGTTGGGAGAAAATTAACCTAAAACTCGTAACTCCCTCTTTTATACTTATGGGGGCGAATTTACCTAATTATACCTTATCTATTGTTTCTCTTAATCTATTTCAACAAAAACGAACCAGCCCAACTGGTCCGCCCATTCTCCTCTCACAGCGTAGGTGAAGGGATCGATTCCCACTTACGCGATTTTCTGTTAATAATCCTTTTTGCCACTTTCGTTTACGGAAAAATTCTATAAAAATATCCATAAATTTGGAATAAATTCTATGATATTTCTAAAATTAGTTTCGAGAATTTTCGGGCGTTACAAATGAAGTTGCCCTAATTTCCGAAATTGAACCTAGAAAAATTGACGAAGCATTAAATGATCCCGCTTGGATCATTGCCATGCAAGATGAACTAGGTCAATTCGAAAGAAGTCAAGTGTGAGACTTAGTCCCTAGACCCAAGAAGACCACCATTATTGGAACCAAATGGGTCTTCAAAAATAAGTTAAACCATAAGGGAGAAATCATAAGAAATAAGGCACGCCTAGTAGCTAAGGGCTACAGTCAAGTTGAAGACCTTGATTACGATGAGACCTATGCTCCCGTGGCACGATTATAGTCCATCCGATTGATGCTCGTATTTGCAGTACATCGTGGTTTTAAACTCTACCAAATTGATGTCAAATCGGTCTTTCTAAATGGTTTAATAAGAGAAGAGGTCTATGTCGAACAACCTCCGGGGTTTGAGAGTACCGAATTTCCAAACCACGTGTTCAAGCTCTAGAAGGCACTCTACGGCCTTAAACAAGCACCCCGAGCTTGGTATGAGAGGTTGTCAACATTTCTCATTGAAAAAGGCTTTGTAAGAGGACAAATAGACCCTACACTATTTCTACGAAGAGATGGTGACAATATATTTGTAGCCTAAGTGTATGTCGATGACATAATTTGTGGCTCAAACAATAAGAGCTATTTAAATGAATTTATTGGACACATGGAGAGTGAATTTGAAATGAGTCTAGTGGGAGAGTTGACTTTCTTCCTTGAACTTGAAATCAAGCAAACTCGTGACGAAATCCATGTGCACCAATCAAAATACACTCAAGAGATGCTTCGAAAATTTAACATGAGTGATTCTAAAGAGGTAACCACTCCCATGACTACAAACACACGATTAGACAATGATGAGAGTGGTAAACCTATTGACTTAACTCAATATCGGAGCATGATAGGTAGTTTGCTATACCTCACAGTCAGTCGACCTGATATACTTTTTGCTGTGGGTATGTGCGCTAGGTATCAAGTCTGTGCCAAGGAATCTCATCTAATTGCTGTCAAGAGAATTCTGAGATACCTTAAGGGCACAATTGGATTTGGTCATTGGTACCCTCGTACCGAGTCATTTGACCTAATTGGCTATACCGATTCCGACTATGCTGGATGCAAGTTGGATCAGAAAAGCACAAGTGGGGGTTGCCAATTCTTAGGATCATCATTAGTCAGTTGGTCAAGTCGGAAGCAACAATGTGTTACTCTCTCCACGACCGAGGCAGAATACATCGCCATGGGAGAGAGTGTATCGCAATTGTTGTGGATGATTCATACACTCGAGGACTACGGATTAACCTACAAGGGTGTGCAAGTGTTTTGTGACAACATAAGCACCATAAACCTAACCAAGAATCCAGTCCATAATTTTAGAATCAAGCATATTGAAGTGCGTCACCACTTCATTAGAGAACATGTTGCTAGAGGAGATATTGTACTCTTACATGTAGAGTCCAAATCTAATCTAGCGGACATTTTCACTAAACCACTCCCCGAGAATGAGTTTAGCTTTTTACGAAGGGAGTTGGGAATGTGTCGTGCTTCATAGGATTAAAAAGCATTCAAAACCCTTCATGATTATTTCAAATTGTTGGGAATAATCATTGGTTAACTTGGGGGCATCTCACACAAACTATAAGGTTTAACAAAATATTTTTGTTTGCTAGAAATGGGGTGAGATGCTAGGATCAACCTAATTACTCAAAATATCAATGCATCCCTTGAGAAATTAGGTTGACGAGACAATAATCACTAAGTTCACCTAGTATGGGGAAAACCAATGCATAACATATGTGTACTTGGCTCCATGATCATACTTGGACATTCCAATTAAGGAAACATGATTGGAGACTTTACATTGATACAAACTTGTTTGATCATTGGATGAATGTTTGTGATTGAATTTGACTCCACTTGGTTGGAGCAAATTGATTTGTTAAAACCCATAAGGACCTTTGATCCATGTTCAGGGATCAATTAGAGTCGAGGAAACTCCTCCAAGGTCGATAATCTTCCATCTGATCACATCGGAACTCGATAGGAAGTCTGAAACAAAAGTTTCAGACTCGTATCAGGAAATTTCTGATACCTGATCAGTCCACCGACCGATCAAACATAGGGCTGATCGGTCCACAGACCGATCAGGAGTCGGCCTGATTGGTCCAATTGACCGATCCAGCTATTTCGCTAGAAATTGTCAAAACATTCTGTGTTGGCCTGGATCGGTCCCCAGACCGATCTAGCTCCCTATGGTGATCAGTCCACCGACCGATCAGGAGGGTTACAGTAAACTTCACAAACTCACTGCCCGCTCCCTGATCGATCGGCAGACCGATCAGGGGCTTGCCTGATCGGTCACCCGACCGATTAGGACCAGGCCAGACCGATCAAGCTGGGGCATGATCGGTCTGGGCGTTCCTGGATCGAATGGTCATCCGTTCAATCACATTAAATCTTGGTTGTGATCGGTCCACCAACCAGTTTAATCACGCCTCTACTTCATTCCTCAACCCTAGCCGACCGAAACGCTCATCCTCTTCCTGAGTTCTCTCCTCCTGCGCTTCTTCTTCCTGTGCGTGAGCTTTGCTTCCTGCGAGTTCTCGCATCCTACAACCAGTGAGCATTTTCTTCCTGCGAACGTCCTCAGCACCGCTTCATCCTCTACGCAGTCACTTCTTTCTCTCGTCTTGAGACGTGTTCTTTCCAAGACAACCAATCAACCTCATGGCTCCTAAGTAAGTTTTTTTGTGTTTTGATTACTTCATCTGTCATGATTTATGGAAGCTAACCATGTTATTTCATCTTGTGGTTCGGTTTGGTGTGTACCATGATCTTACCATGATCCCTGATCTTACTGATTACATCTAATGTCATTTGATCAATTCCTTGGTTTATGATTCATTTGATTCAACCAATTTCCTTGCTTTGCCCTTACTTACTTATCCTTTTATTGTGTCGTTAATTACTTGATCAACCCCAAATTCATTGATCAATTCCATAATCCAATCTGTTGTCATGATCAATTATTACAACCCTTAGAAAGTCATCCAAGGGAAAAGAACCCGTTGAGGGGGCTTCAAAGGGCAAAGGCCCTTCATCGTCCGCACCCTCTTGAAGGCCTCAGCCTTCATGGAGTTCCCGATTCCCTAACGCTGCTTTTGAGCAAGCGTTTCAGACCCGAACTTTCAAGCTTCTTTCTTGTAGGTCGATTGATAGACCGTTCCTGTCTGAACATTGTCCCTCTATCCTCGAGGTGGTTTACTTTTACAACCTCAGATTCTTTCTTTCGCTTGAGCGAACTATCAATGTTGACCTTGTTTCTGAATTCTACAATAATCTGCAACAAAGACCTCAAGGGGGCTTTGATTTCATGACTCGAGTAGCCAAGAGGAATCTTGACTTCTCCTATGATGTCTTGGCGGAGTATCTTGGCGGTCGACGATCGCCTAATTTCTATTCCATCTACCCAGAGCTTCCTGACCCCTTACTGCCTCCATTTGAGGACGTCACCCCCGATGGCATTTACGAGCATTTCTTTGGCCATCCCAGACCATCTAGCCTCGATGAATTAGGGCCTGATTTTCCTACCTTTGCGGCCTTTAGACTTTCTCCTATTGATTACATTCTTTTCAAGATAATCACCAACTTCATTCTGCCGATTACCTCCAAACCTTTGACTGAGATTCGTCCGTATCACTGTTTGATGCTCTATGGCGTACACCGCCATTTGGACTTTGACATTATGGAGAGCATCTTTCAGTCCATCATATCCTATAGAGAGCCCAACCGCCGCACTGTTTATATGCCTTTCGGTCACGTCATCACTGACTGGCTTCAGTCAGTTGGTATTGACGTGACCAAGGGCAGGACAGTGCCCATGGTTAGATAGGATTGCCGATTGGGCAAACGCTCGTTTGCCAAATCGGGCATCGTTGTTGGGCTGGACGATCAGAGTCTGGTTTGGAAGGACGGGCGAGGTCTTGGCGAGCTTCCTCGGGGCGCACATGTTCAGGTACCAGCAGCTCCGGCTGCACATCAAGAGGCGCCCGCCGCTACTGTTGACTACGACTACGAGCCAGATCCGGATATCCGCTGGCAGGTTGCAGAGCTGGAGCTGACGATGCAGCACGAGTGTCACATCTCCGAGCTCTTGCGAGAGGAGGTCCGGTCGGAGTTTCGATCCTTCGATCGCAGACTGCACGCGGTAGAGTCTGACATATCTGGGATCCGCTCCTTGCAGCAGACATGGTACGAGGAGTGGCGCCAGCATACGTTTCTTGGATCTGCGCCGTCCGGCAGTACGGCCCCGGGGTCCTTCATACCTGACGATGCCACGACTGATGACCCCATGCAGGCCGATGACCCCCCCCCCCCCCCCCGGCCGACGATTGATTATGATTTGTGATCTGACTGCTTTGCCTGTTCTACTTTGGTGATGTCTTTGACTATACTTTGATGCATTGCTATGCATCCGACTTTGATCTTACTGGGTAATGTCCTTGACTATATTTTGATGCTGTGTGATGCATCTGACTTTATGCCTGATTTCCATGTATATCATGCTACTCTATGTTTATTACTAGTTCCTGTTTTTTTTACTCTATTCCTTGATTCATATGATGCATGTGATTGCTATATTTTGCTTTATTTTTATCACATGTTTCATATGCTTTCAAAACTAAATCCTATCTTTATTGGTTTGGGAAAACCCCTAGGGTTGAGGGGGAGTATGTTTAAACTTAACAACCAGTCTACACCCTTTTCAGTGTTTGACAAAGGGGGAGAGTGTGGTTGGTTAAGTTTAGGACTACTACGAGTTTAATTGTTGTAGGGGGAGGATCCTGATTCTCCTACAATAGTGAAATTTGAGGAATTAAATTCAAATTCCTAAACTTAAAATCGGGTTGTCAAACAACAAAAAGGGGAGATTGTTGATGCAGTCTGACCCTGATTGTTATTTTGGTGTTGACACCGATTTTAGTTTAGGTTTATGAGATGATTGAGATTAAGTCCTGGTCGGGGACTGGGCACGGAGTTGGATGAAATCCTGGCTTGGAGGGCCAAGTCCTAGCTTGGAGGGCTAGGTGGATGAAATCCTGGCTTGGAGCGCCAGGTCCTAGCCTGGAGGGCTAGGTTGGATGAAACCCTGGCTTGGAGGGCTAGGTTGGATGAAACCCTGGCTTGGAGGGTCAGGTCCTAGCCTGGAGGGTTAGGTTGATGAAACCCTGGCTTGGAGGGCCAGGTCCTAGCGTGGAGGGCTAGGTTGATGAAACCCTGGGTTGGAGGGCTAGGTCCTAGCTTGGAGGGCTAGGTTGAAGTCCCAGTGAGTGAAACTGGGCACGGAGTCTTGGTCCAGGGGACTAAGAACGAGTCAGAGAAGGGCTGGAAGCTTGTTCTCGTGACTTAGAGGAGAATTGACCTTGCCTGGATCGGTCTGGTCACCGATCAGGGAAGTTGGCATGCAGTTCCCTCGTGGATCGGTCTGGTGACCGATCCAGCCATGACTGATCGGTCTGGTGACTGATCAGGGAGCATACAGTGAGACTGGGAACCTTACTGATCGACTCCTGATCGGTCTGGTGACCGATCAAGAATACTGTTCAGATCATTCTGGTGAACGATCAATTGTCACAAGGTTCTCACTATAACCGATCAGGCTGGAGCCTGATCGGTCAGGAGGTAGCCTGATCGGTCTGCAGACCGATCAGGACCCACCCTGATCGGTCTGGTGACCGATCAGGGGTGTGGCAGAAAGAAACTGGAGGAAATCAAGTTTATACTGGATCGGTCTGGTGACTGATCACTGGAAGGTTGCGATTTTGGGTTTCTCGCTGGGGACCGATCAGGCTAGAGCCTGATCGGTCTGGACCCACCCTGATCAGTCTGGTGACCTATCAGGAGTCACTCTGATCGCTCCGGGGACCGATCAGTAGCTGACAGCTTTAATTCAAAAGCGCTGTCAGAGCTCTAATCGCGTTCTGATTGCTACTGATATACTTCTGAGTCTTCTGATATTTGATCCTCTGCTAATTTATTGGTCTAATGAGCTGCTAAGTGTGCAGGTAACTCAGGTTCACTCAAGGGGAGTCAAATGGAGGCTTTTGCTTGATCAATTTTGGCAGTTTTCCCTCTCAGGTTTCAACGGACAACTGCGCCACTGGAACGCTAACTGGGGCTCGGCTGAGGGGAGCTCTGGGAGTCCAGGAGAGGTCAGGGTAGCTGGGCAGTGGCAGTTGAGCAGCTGGTGAGCTACTGTGGAGCGTCTGGTGGCTGGCGATGTGAGCTGCAGAGGCTAGATGCTTAAAAGTTCTGAGAAGTGGAGAAGGAGAAAGAACTCTACAAGAACTCTACGAGAACTCTTCTTTGGCGACAACACTTGTGCTCTTGTGACAACTTTGATCCATCTCTGAGAGCATGAAACTGTGAATCGTGAGCAACATACTGATACTTGAGCACTAGCAAGAAACAAGGAGCTTGGCGAGTCCATCAGTAAGAAGACACGAAGAGCAGGTAGTTCTTGCCTGAGATCTGGGCTGAGTGGAGCTCGGTGAGGAGCTCGCTTGTGTTCTTACTGTCCTAAGTGCTCTATAAGCTTCCTTTGTGTTTCATTGTGCTTAATATCTTCATCCTGTTGAAACGTTGTGGAGAGGTTGCTCCACCGAGAAGGAGGTGCTATTTTATCTAGATTTTCCGAGGCTTGATCTGCCGACAATCAAGGGATCGCTCACCTTAAGGGCACGCCAAGGAGTAGGGGCAAGTTATCCCCGATCCTTGTAAACGATCCTTGTTAGCGTTTTTAGTTTGTTTTTCATTTCTGCAGTTATACTCTGTTTTGTATTTCTTCGGCTGTGCTACTAACCCTAACTGCAGAGAAATCCGAAAAGTGCAAGAAGTTTGTGTCTGGCTATATTCACCCCCCCCTCTCTAGCCATCCAAGTTCCAATAGATAGGGGGGTGAATATCGACTCGTAAAAAATTTCGTCGGATCTTCGTCGTTCGGTCAATCGTCTTTCTATCAGAATGTTAGTACGCAGTGGAATAATAAAGAAAGAAAATAAAACAGCATCAGACACGCGAGATTTATTTACTTGGTTCCCATCCCCCTAGGGTCAGTACGTCCAAAGCCGTACTCGGCGTGAGTCCATTATTGGTCTCCTTTCCAAAATTTCTGGAGGTGGAGGAAATGTAACACCCCACTAAAATTTCCTTCAATTTTATCCCTAATATTGAGTAGGATTGCATGAATGATAGTTAGAGTTGTGGGAATTTTAGTGTAAATGTTAATAGGCCTTATATGAACTCTAAATGGTGGAAATTCCTAATGGGTCTTAAATAGCACTTCATTGGTTATCTTAATGGGCCCCATGAGGATAAAAGAAATAACGTATCATGTAATGGGTCTTACTTTAGATTGACTTGCAAAAGAATAAAATAAAATAAAATAAAATGATGTAGGAGCCAAAGATTGAACCTTGGACCTTAGAGATGATGTAAGCCTTAAGAATGCATATGTAACTAATTCACCTAGCAAGGGAGTGCTATTAGGAGGATAAAGAGAATTGTAGATAGGTGTAAGGATAAGGGAAGTGAAGAGTCACCATGAGAAGAGACACCATGCCCTTTCACTTGCCCTTCACTTAGTATAAAGAGGTGGGATGAGAAGTGAAGAGGCTTAAGTTACTTTTCTCTTCTTCTCTTCCACCAAGGCCCTTCCTCTCCCCTCTCTTCTTCCTTCTTGGCCGAAATTCCAAAGGGGGGTTTCCTCTTGGAAAACTTCACAAGAGGTCTCCCTCTTGAAGATTCAAGTTCTTCTACAAGGCTACAAGGGCAAGGAGTATTCTAAAGTCAAGAAGGTTTCCTTTTTGTTTCTCTATTCAAGGTTTATAACCAAGACAACAAGGGTAAGACTCCCCTCACCTGCAACATAATAGTTATATATGTTTTTGATTCATGTTCTTGTATGTTTTTGGCGACGTGTTGCAAAAATCGTGAAAGTTTCCCTATAGGCAAGTTTCGGCCAACATGAGATTTAGGGCTTAGGTTTGTGTTTGATGCTATCTAATGACTCCAATGTTTTCTTGATGTTAAGTTATGAATTATGATGAAAAAAAAAAGATGAAGCAAAAGACCCTTAAAGGTTTAGGCCAAGGCTCTCATGAAGCCATAGACTCTTTGGCCACAAGAAGATGTTTGGGTTCTTTTGACTAGCTAATGTTTTAATTCCTTGTTAATGGTTGTTTGAGGGTTATATATATATTTTTAGGCCATATTTCCCCTCTGAACACGTGGGGTTAATACCCTAAATAAGGGCCAAAAAGAAAGAAAAAGAAGAGTTAAAGATGTCATGTTACTTACTAATGATTCCTAGTGTTAGAATATATATTATATGTATGTTGTATGAACCAATTGCTCTTGTTTTGTCATTTTCATGTGGATATGAACCTTAGAAGTTTCTGATCAGTTTCTTAAATTAGGTTTTAGGATGGGTTAAGGTCACTACCTCACTTGATAATGCCCCTTTGTAGTAGGATACTCAATGTATGCATGTTGTATGAGTTGTGTGAGGTTGTGTTGTGTTTTTATGCCATGATAACCCCATCTAAATGTTTTGATCAGTAGAATATATGTGAATTAGGGTTGAATTAAAGGTATCCATGTTGCATTATGCCATGATAGATGGGAAGAAAAAAAGAAGAGTTAAAGATGCCATTTTACTTATTAATGCTTTCTAGTGTTAGAATATGTAATATATGCATGTTGTATGAATCAATTGCTCTTGTTCTTTGTCATTTTCATGTTGATATGAACCTTAGAAGTTTATGATCAGTACCTTAAATTGGGTGTTAGGATGGGTTAAGGTCACTACCTCACTTGATGATGTCTCTTGGTACTAGAATATTCAATGTATGCATGTTGTATGACTTGTGTGATGTGGTGTTGTGTTTTTATGCCATGATAACTCTATCTAAATGTTTTGACCAGTAGACTATATGTTGAATTAGGGTTGAATTAAAGGTATCCATGTTTCATTATGCCATGATAGATGAAAAGAAAAATGGAACAAGATCCCTAGGTGTATGATCCTTAGTTTTAAATTGAACATTATGTGTTTTATGAATCATGAATGATAAGTTGGCATGTTATGAATTTCCTTACCATGAAATTATGTTTTCTCCATGCCATGTTCATGCTTGAAAGTTATGATGATATTTATG
Organism: Boesenbergia rotunda; assembly: GCA_024364735.1. NCBI lineage: Eukaryota > Viridiplantae > Streptophyta > Magnoliopsida > Zingiberales > Zingiberaceae > Boesenbergia > Boesenbergia rotunda. The sequence continues at coordinate 288,397 of JAGFNQ010001194.1, forward strand.
CTTTGAATGTATGCCCATGACATGAATGCCATTATGAATAAAAGAATGTCTAAAGAGCAAATTCTAAGAAAAGAAAAGAAATGACGAACGCTATGCTAAAGAGAAATTGCTATGGAAAAAAAGGAATCATGTATGCTATTTTACTTTATGTATTGGCTTGTACCGGATCTTGAAAAAGGTCCAAGGGATGGGCTCCTAAGCAAGGCCCTGATTCTGGACTACCGTAGCTGTCCACGGTTCTGGGACTACCGTAGCTGTCCAATAGGGATGAGCTCCTTATGAAAGCCTCAGTTCTGGGACTACCGTAGCTGTCCTCGGTTCTGGGACTACCGTAGCTGTCCTTAAGATGTGGTACAAGCTAGGGATCCCAATGATGATGATATGTTGATATTCAAGTATTATATTATATATATTTTCAAAAGAGCATCCTTAATGTTTATGCACATGTTTATATTTAATGATTTTGCATATGTCATGTTTAATGTCTATGCACATGTTTATGTTTAATGGTATTGCATATGCTATGTTTAATATTTATGCACATGTTCATGTTTAATGATATTGCATACGCTATGTTTAATGTTTATGCACATGTTTATGTTTAATGATATTGCATGTCTAATGTTTATGCACATGATTATGCTTTAAAGATTATGCAAATGTTAAGTATTTATGTTTATGTGCTTTAAATGCTTTAAGTATTTATTCATGTTATATGTTTATGTCAAATGATGTGGATTTCTACTTAAATGTGATGTACGAATTTTGTGAGTAAGCAAGGAGCTTACTAAGCATTTTATGCTTATAGTCTACCTTCTTATGTTGCAGATCAAACTAGAGGTTTCTAAAGAAGGGAAGCAGCAGGAGGGCATGTGTGTGTGTGTGGCAGTGACTTGGCAGAACGATCCTACTGTTGTCTTTACTCGTACTTATGAACTTATTTCTCATGGACTTAATGTTGCTACTTATGAACTGCATGTGTTAGTCCTTATGTCCTTATGTTTACACTTACTACTTGTTGGAGTTGAAGTTCTTTATGATATGCATGCTTAATGTAGAACTATATACTCTCTTGATAGATATGCTATGCTATGATTCACATGCTTAAAGTAGTTTAGTTAAAAAGAAATTTATCCAATTGCATATGTTCATGATTTAGTATTATTTCTGTTGCTATATTTACGTTTCATATGCAATAATGTACGAAAGAAAGAAAAAAAAAAGTAACGCGTCGCTCACGTAAGGGGCGGGCGTTATAGAAAACCCGTCTTACAGTGTGAATTACAAGCACAAAAATAATAAGTTAAATACAACTCGTAAATAAAAGTAAACTAAATAGAAATGAAGTTCCGGCCAATCCAGAAGTCCAAAATGCAGCGCACTTCCTCCTGGAGCCTCCTTGGTCGTAGAGCTTCGACTTAGCGATTTTGCTTCGCACAAAATTAGTTAGTGGTTGTCTGAATTGATGATCTGAAGTGAGGGGTGGAACCCATTTTTATACTAGGTTCTTGGGCGGCTTATAAGCTCTGGGGCGCCTCATATCCCAGTCAAAAGTTGATCTGTATCCAGTAAACTCGGCGAAGGGATAAACACTGCATCCCAGGCGCTTGGGATGAATCAGGCGCGTGGGATGAATCAGGCACCTAGGATGTTGGGCGCCTGACCCATATAGGCCGCCTGATTCCATTCAGGCGCCCAGAAGGCCTTTTACCAGGTTTTTGTGTTTTGCTCTCCTATCTTACCTCCGACTCCCGGTACCTACAAGACAACAAAACACACAACAAAACAAAGAATCTTTAAGCCTTAATTAATTGGTTTTGACTTTGGATTTCAACCGAAATCCTAGGTCGAACCGACACCTATTGTTTCCTTTCTCGGGGAATGCATCCTCACCTACTTCACCCTGGAGAAGTTACCTTTTGCCAACCTGGAACTCCGGTTGGACTATTGCTCGGCCTCCCGGAACTCGGATCTCGAGACGTCCGACCTCGACCTGTCTCTACTTCTGTCCACGATCCCCGCTCGGCTAAATCTTTTGCCAACCGGGACCTCCGGTTGAACTTTTGCTTGGCCTTTGAGAACCCAGATCTCGAGACGTCTGACCTCTACCTGTCTCTATTTTTGTTCGCAATCCCCGCTCGACAAAGACTCTGTTGCCCGATCCCCAACCAAGACTTTGTGCCCAACTTCACTCACCAGGACTTAGTCCACCTAGCTTCACTCACTAGGACCCAGCTTCACTCACCAGAATTTCTTCCACCTAGCTTCACTCACTAGGACCCAGCTTCATTTACCAGGATTTCTTCCACCTAGCTTCACTCACTAGGATTTCTTCCACCTAGTTTCACTCACTAGGATTTTTTCCTTTGATAAAGACTTCTTTGCTAGACATTTTAATCCTGACTAGACTTCTTTCTGCCAAACATCAAGTCCTGTTTGGCTCAGTCCTTTGGTCTATTTGACCATATATGAGTTTAGTCTCTCTGGCAATCATCAAGTCCTATTCGGCTTATCCCTTAGTCAAACTGACTATCCCTGGGTTCTATTTATTCTGCCAAACATCAGATCCTGTTTGGCTTAACCCTTTATCAAACTGATCAAACCAGGGTTTACCCTACGAAACATTAGGTCATGTTTGGTTTAACCCTTGATCATTTTGACTATACCTTAGTATTTTGTCACTGCCAAATATTAGGTCCTGTTTAGCTAACCCTTTATCAAACTGATCAAACTTGGGTTTACCTTACCAAATATCAAGTCCTGTTTGGCTTAACCCTTGATCACTTTGACCAGACCTTAGTATATTGTCAAACATCGAAATACTAGAGGTTGACTGTTCATGACTGATGCTCTTTGCACCAAAAGATGCTTCGCCACCCAGGTAAAAGGGGTCTGGTAAGATTTTAAACTGGAATACTTTGATTCCTCGTTTCCTCCCTAGAATAGAGAGTTTTGCTTGAGCATCGGAGAGGGCTCCACCGGAACTCCTTCTGGTGCATCCCCTTTACACTTGTGTTAATTTCACAGGCGCCAGTGTCCTCTCCTCATCATCGTCATCCTGGGCTGCGCTTTGGTGATTCATCATCCCCGTCGTTCACTTCCGAAATAGTTAGTAATATAGAAATAAATACTTTCAATTAAACTATACAAATATAATCTAAAAATAATGCAACGAGAAGGAGAGAAAGACAAGTAAAAGAAAAAAATAAACGATGGCTCGATAATTGTATTCATAAAATTTAAGATTTACATAGGAAAATGAGATATAAATAGACAAGTAATAACAAATTAAAAAGATTAATTCTATTCTAAACAAATTCTACCCTTATATAAATAATTTTTATTATATACTAACATTTTCTCTTAAACTCACGATTCTTTAATAGAAAATATCGAGAGTTTTGTTATCCAGAAACTGAAAACGTGAACGCCTTGGTGAGTAAGTTTGTAATTTGCTTGGAAGATGAGATAAATGATAAAGTGATTGTGTCATTCTGATAGTAATCTCGAGTGAGATGACAATCAATCTTGATATGCTTGGTGCGTTCATGAAAAATAGTATTGTGAGCAATTTGCATTGCATTAGAGTTATCACAATGCATAGGAGTAGGGTTCAAGAGAAAAAAACCCATATCAGCAAGTAACCAATGTAATCAAACAATTTCAGTAGTAGTAGAGGCTATAGCACGTTATTCTACTTCGGGAGAAGAATGAGAGATAATATTTTACATTTTAATCTTCCAAGATATAAGAGAATCTCTCAAGAAATACAAAATCTTATGGTGGACTTACGATTGTAGAATCACTATCCTTATCTGTATCTGAATAGACACATAACTCTAATATAGAAGTGCAAAGATAAAGAAGACTATGAAATTGTGTGCCTCAAAAATATCGAAGGATACGAAGCAAAACTCCCCAGTGTATTGAAGTGGGAGAAACAACAAACTGGCTGACAATGTGTATAACATAAGCAATGTCAGGTCTACTGATGGTTATATATACTAGACTACCAACTAAAGTGTGATATAAAGAAGGATATGGCAAGGGAACACCATCAGTCGAAGAGTACCGAGCATTAATCTCAAATGGAGTATCCATAATATGAGTGTCAGATAGATGAGCTTGCTCTAGAATGTTACCAATATATTTGGATTGTGAGAGAAGCTAACCACGAGAAGAATAAGCTACTTCAAGTCCCAAAAAATAACGCAAAAGATCCAAATATTTCATTTCAAACTCATGAGTTAAATGTAATTTCAATACTTATATTCTACTTATATCATCCCGTGTAATAATTATGTTATCAATATAAAGAGAGAGTAACGTGCGATCTAATGAAGTACAATGAACACAAAGAGTAGAGTCATGCTGACTAGGAAAAAAGACAAGATATCCAATAACAATAAAGAACTTGTCAAACTAAGCTCGAGGAGCTTGTTTAAGGCCATAAAGAATTTTTTTTCAATCTGCAAACTTTACTAAGATTGCGAGTGACACCTGGTGGAGGTATCATGTAAACTTTTTCTTGAAGATCTCCATTTAAAAAAGTATTATTAACATCTATCTGAAAAATAGACCATTGACAAGTAAATGCAATTATAATGAGAGTATGGATAGTAATAAGTTTGGAAACTGGAGCAAAGGTTTTCTCATAATATATGCCATATTATTGGGAAAATCCTTTAGCAACCAAATGAGTTTTATACCATTCAACTGACCCATCAGATTTAGTTTTGATCTTATACACTCATTGAGAACCAATCGCATGTTTACCCAAAAGAAGAGGAACAAGATCCCAAGTACTTTTTTATTACAAAGCAGAAAGTTTTTCCGCCATAGTCTACTGACAAAGAGGGTCAAGAACAACCTCTCTATAAGAGGATGGCTCAGACAATTGGTGAATAGAAACCAAAAAGGAAGTAAAAGAACTAGTATAAGTAAAATACACAAAATCATGCAATTGATTAAACTTACGAGATCGTTGAGAGTAACTAGGAGGAGGATTTGCTATCACAAGAGCATTATGGGAAGCAGTAGGAGCAAGGTGATCATCAAGAAGCTGACAACTAGAATCTGTATGAGTGTCAATCTTGCAAATAGAATCATTAGAAGAAGAGATGCTAGGGTAGTCTAATCGTGGAAAAAAAAGAGATGACATATCATCAGAGTCTATGTAAAAATGATCAATACGAGTGAGATTAGATTTTCTATGATTAGGAGTGTTAGAGGGAATGGAATAAAATGAAATGTGTTCAAGAAAAATAACATGACGTGAGACATAGAGTTTTTGATTAACTATATTATAACATTGATATCCTTTTTGACCCTCGCCATAACTAAAGAAAATATAAAGAGCGGACTGAGAACTAAGCTTACTACGTTCAACATTAGGATGGAGGACAAAATATGTGTATCTAAAAACTCTTAAAATAGAATAATCAGGAACATAACCATATAATTTTTTAAAGGAGACAAACCAGATGTAATAGAAAATGAAATTCTATTGATAGAATTGACCGCAGTAAGAATAGCTTCCTCCCAAAACTCACTAGGAGCATATGTTGATAACAAGATAGATCGTACAGTTTCAACAATATGTCTATATTTTCTTTCAACAACACTGTTTTGTTCATGAGTATCAATACAAACTTTGATGAAGTGTTCCATCTGAGGCAAGTAGTTTAGAAAAAAAGATTAGATGTATATTCACTACCCAAATCAGATTGAAAATAGCATTATGTTTAGTTTTTATCATGGCATGAAACATATGATAGATACCAAGGAAATCAAAACAATGTTTCATAAGATAGACTCAAGTGTAACTAGAACAATCATTAATAAAGGAAACGTAGTAATAGGATCTATTGGTGCAAAGACCATCAGTGATGAACAATCATCCTCTAGGGTTTCGATGTTTGACAATATACTAAGGTTAGCCAAAGTGATCATGGGTTAAGCCAAACAGGATCTTATGTTTGGTAGGATAAACCCAGGTTTGATCAAGCATGACAAAGGGTTAGCCAAACAGGACCTGATGTTTGGCAGAACTATAAGTCACAATATACTTAGGTTTAGACAAAGTGACCAACGGTTAAACCAAACAGGACCTTATGTTTGGTAGAGTAAACTCAGGTTTGATTAGTTTCACAAAGGGATTAGCCAAACAGGATATGATGTTTGACAGAGTGAATAGAACCTAGGGTTGGTCAGTTTGACCAAGGGATTAAACCAAATTGGACTTGAGATTTTGGTATACTTACCTAAAGATTGGAAGAAGTCTAGTCAGGATTAAGATGACTAGAAAAGAAGTGTTTATGGTGGAAGAAATCCTAGTGAGTGAAGCTAGGTGGAAGAAATCCTAGTGAGTGAAGCTGGGTTGAAGAAATCCTAGTGAGTGAAGCTAGGTGGAGGAAATCCTGGTGGGTGAAGCTGGGTCCTAGTGAGTGAAGCTAGGTGGGGGAAATCCTGGTGAGTGAAGCTGGACACTAAATCCTGGTGAGTGAAGCTGGGTCCTAGTGAGTGAAGCTAGGTGGACTAAGTTCTGGTGAGTGAAGCTGGACACGAAGTCTTGGTCCAGAGGACTGAGCACTAAGTCATGGTCGAGGATCGGCAATGAAGTCTTTGCTGAGAGAGGACTACGAACAGAAGTAGAGATGGGTCGAGGTCAGACGTCTAGAGATCCGGGATTCTCGAAGGCCAAGTACGAAGTCTTGGTCGAGGATCGGGCAAAAGACTTAGCCGAGCAGGGATCGCGGACAGAAGTAGAGATGGGTTGAGGTAGAACGTCTCGAGATCCGGGTTCTCGGAGGCTAAGCAAAAGTCCAACCGGAGGTCCCGATTGGCAAAGGTAACTTCTCCAGGGTGGAGTAGGCGAGGACGCATTCCCCGTGAAAGGAACATTAGGCGTCAGTTCGACCTAGGGTTTCGGGCGAAATCCAAAATCAGAACTAATAAATTAAGGCTAAAATTATTTGTGTTTTTGTCTTGTGTTTGTTGACTTGCAGGTACCTAGAGTTGGAGGCAAGATAGGAGAGAAAACGCAGGAAAAACGCGATCTGGGAAAAGGCTTCCTGGGCGCCTGACTTGAATCAGGCGCCCAGTAAAACCTTTCCCAGGCGCCTGGGAAGTGCTGATTTCATTCATGCGCGAGTTTCGCTGCGACCGATGAACTTTGACCACACGTGGCAGGTGCCCAAGAGCCCTCAGGCGCTCGAGAACGCAGTATATAAAGGGGTTCGGCCCCTCACTTTAGGACATCAACTTTCACATTTGTCTAAGAATTTCGTGCAAAGCAAAAGCGCTACGATGAAGCTCTGCAACCAAGGAGGCTCCAGGAAGAAGTGCACTGTGCTTCGGACTTCCAAAGTTGGCTGAGATTTCTTTTAGTTTAGTTATTCGTTTACAAGTTGTATTTAATTTTATTCTTTTGTACTTGTAATTCAAACTGTAAGACGAGTATTCTCCGCCTCCGGAAATTTCGGAAAGGAGACCATTAGTGGACTCACGTTGAGTACAAAGGCCTTAGATGTACTGACCCTGGGGGTTGGGAACTAAGTAAATAAACCCGCTTGTCTCCTGTCTTTCTTTATTTTATTTTATATTTCCGCTGCGTACTAACTCTGATAGAAAGACGATCGAATGAAGTTTTTAGACGAAATTATTCGAGTCGATATTCACCCCACCTCTATCGACCGACACCGATCCTACAGGATCAACAGTTGTACAAATCTAAGATGGACCCCACACATCAGAAAGAACTAATTCAAACAGTGCAAGCGAAAAAGAGATACTTTTATGGAAAGGTTAGATACAAAATTTTGCCAATTTGCAACCACAACAATATTAAATATCATGAGTTTTCAATTTTCTTAAATTTCCTTTAGAAGCAAAGTATTTCAAATGAGAAGAAGAAACATGTCCAAGACTAGAATGTCACAAATAAAAATCAGAAGAAGCAGAGTTTAATCGAAAGGATGACAAATCAACACTAGATGCTGCAATATCTGAAACTTTTAGTTATTCAAATACATATTGTCCCCCCTTCTACAACTTATCCTAATATGCTTCTAAGATCGCGGATTCTGCACGTCACAAGAAGATGAAGTAAAAGAACATGAGAAATCAGAATCACATAATTGACCAACCGAGATAAGATTCAAAATAAAATTAGGAATATGATATACATTAGACAGAAATAAATTAGATGTAGAAATAGAACCAACACCAGTTGATGGCATAGGAGAACCATCTGCGGTTATGACCGAGACGAAAGGAGAAGAATTTATAATTACAAAAGAATTTATATTAGGCGACATATGATGTGAAGCTCTAGAATCAAGGATCTAGATAGTGGAAGATATATCTGAGATACCATCATAGAGCAAACCTTTGTGAGAAGAAGCAGATATGATATGTGGATGAGATGTAAGAAATTTTTGAAACTGTTCTGCAAGGGCTGCAATTGTGACATTGGATGATTGAGTCCCTTCAGAGTCTGTAGGAGGAACTACTGCTGTCATGTTGGATGCTCCAAATTTAAAGAATCATTGTTGTGATTGACTATCAGATTTCCAAGGAGAAGACAGAATTAATAGTCATATTTTTTAGTTGTCGGGTGGATTTAAGGAACTCAAAATCTAATCTNATCTAGTTTGCCTTGGTGTTGGTGGTGCTTCGTGAATGGGCTCACTAGACACAAGTTCAGCCTCAGGATCCGGCTGATCTATGGATTATCTAGGCTCACCGTCATCAAATTCATCACCATCAACAACATTTGGACTTTCATTCAAACTTAGTCTCCTAAGTTCGAATTGGACTTCATCTTATGGTTGACCATTGACTTTTGGAATTTCTTCAAATACAACATCAGAAGATTCCTCAACCAGTCTAGACTTCTTGTTGTAGACTCGATAGGCTTTGCTAACGAGGGAGTACCCGACTAGTATCCCTTCATCAGCTTTTGCCATGAACTTTCCAAGGTGGTCCTTGGTATTTAGGATGAACACCTTACAACCAAACACCCGAAGGTGTTTAACTGTAGGTGGTTTCCCAAACTAAAGCTCATGGGGAGTCTTTCCTAAAAACCTATGAATGGGGACCCGGTTTTGCACATAGCAAGCTGTATTTACAGCTTCGGCTCATAAGTAACTCGGGAGTGAGTACTCATTAAGCATGCTTCGTGCAGCCTCTTGTAGAACACGTTTCTTCCTCTCTACAACACCATTTTGTTGTGGTGTTCTAGGAGTAGAGAACTCATGTCTATACCCTCTATCCTGACAAAATTCTAAAAATCCCTGATTTTGAAATTCACCTCCATGATCACTTCTAATTGTCTTAATTGTTAATGATTTCTCATTTTCTACCCTCCTACAAAAAAAAATGAAAACATCTAAGGTTTGGTCCTTATATTTTAAAAAGTAAGTCCATGTATATCTAGTGAAATCATCAATGATCACAAAGCAATATCTACTTCCATTCAATGATATGATAGTACTACAATCAAATAGATCCATGTGAAGTAAATCTAATGCAGTAGAAGTACTTATAGCGCTTTTACCTTTATGTGCAGATTTTGTTTGCTTACCCATTTGACATGCATCACAAAGTTTGTCTTTTTCATACTTGATGCTTGGTAAGCCACGAACTAACCCCTTGTTGGCCAACTTCCGGATGTTCTTCATGTTCACATGTGCTAGCCTCCGGTGCCAAAGGGTGGATTCTTCTTCTTTTGACATGAAACACTTAGCAGAAACATTAGTAGCACTTTTAAAAGAAACTTGATAGATATTGTCTACTCTTATTCCTACTAGTACCGTGTCCAAAGTGTCATGTCGTCTAACTAGACATTAACTTGGCTGAAAATCAATTGTGTAACCCGTGTCACACAATTGATTGACACTTAGGAGATTAAATTTCATCCCTTGGACTAGAAGGACATTTGAAATTCTAAGACATTCGGATATTTGAATGTCTCCTATTCCTATGACCTTAAGACTACCATTGTTACCAAATGAAACATTACCTCTACTTTTCTTGTGAAGTGTGGTAAACAATGATCTATCCCCGGTCATGTGTTTTGAGCATCCACTATCAACGAACCAAGTTGATAGATTCTCCCCCTCAATCATAACCTACACAATTCGAAAAATAGAAGTTTTAGGTACCCAAACCTTGGGACCTAAAGCATCAACTAAACAAGTCTTAGGCACCCATGCCTTGACAACTTTCTTTTGACCCTTGGGTGTCCTAGATTGTCTCATATCAGTCCTAGACATCAAGGATACGAATGAGGGTTCTTTGAGACAATAACCAATACCGGCCCTATTGTAGACTGCCCTTTGGGCATTCAAGATCATATCTAGGGTCTTAGAGCTAGTTGAAAACTTCTCAAGAATATTCTTGAGTCTCTCAACTTCACTTTTCAATGATTTGTTTTCTTCTACTAGCAACTCATCATGCAAACCATTTACATCCTCAACCTTAGAGGATTTCAAAATTTCAACCTCAAGTTTCAAAGACTTAATCTCATCCTCTAACAATTCAACATGCAAATCATCAATGTTATCATCCCTAGATAATTTTAATTGATCAATTTCTAATTGCAATGCTTTAACCTTATTTTTTGACTTCTTAAGCATACTAGTTAAACATGCAATTGCTCTATAACACTTTTCAAGTTCGGGAGAAGTTACCTCTTCATCATCCGAAGATGATAAAGCCGCGTTTGATGAGTTGGAAGATTCATCACTGCTCTCTTGATCTCCCAATGTCATGAGTGTCACATGTCTTGTGCTCTTCTCCTCCTTCTCTTCATCGGATGAGCTTGAGGATGACTCATCCCAAGTGGCCATCAAGGCCTTCTTTTTCTTCTTGAATTTTTCTTCTTTCTTTTTGAATTTCTCCTCCTTCTTCTTTAGTTTTGGGCATTCATTCTTGAAATGTCCTTTCCTACCACACTCAAAGCAAGAAGCATTAGTCTTATCAAGTTTAGCTTCACTAGAGTTACCTCTACTCTTGAAGCGTCGACCCCTTCTCATCATCCTTCTCACAAAGTTTGTCATCTCGGAGGATGAGGAGCCGCTGCCATCTTCCTCGGAATCGGACTCGGATTCGGAAGAGGATGAAGATGAAGAGACCTCCTTCTCCTTCTTCTTCTCCTTCTTCTTCTTGTTGGATCGATCCCCTGCAACTAAGGCAATCCCCTTCTCCTTGGGGCCTTTGTTAGCCATTTCATGCAATTCCATTTCACAAAACAAATCATCTAACTTAACAATGGATAAATCCTTGGATACTTTGTAGGCATCCACCATGGATGACCACAAAGCATTCCTTGGAAATGCTTTTAGTACATACCTCACAAGGTCGCGATTCTCGACCTTTTCATCAATCGAATGAAGCCCATTGAGGACTTCCTTGAACCGGCTATGGAGCTCACTTACCATTTCATTCTCCTTCATGGAGAGATTTTGGAGTTGATTGAGGAACAAGTCCCTCTTGGCGATTCTTGAATCTCGGGTGCCCTCATGAAGTTCGATGAGCTTGTTCCACAAGTCCTTTGCACTTGTGAAAGGACCAACCTTGATGAGTTGGTCTTTGTTCATGCCGCATTATAGAGTGACGACCGCCTTCGCGTCGGCTTCACTCTTCCGAGTTTGTTCGGCTGTCCACCGCCATGATTCGAGTTCTTTGCCTTCATCATCCTTAGGAGGGGTGAATCCCTCCTTCACCGCAGACCAAGTGTTGATGTCCATCTTTAAGTAATATTCCATCTTCGATCTCCAATATTGGAAATCAACGCCATCGAAGAATGGAGGTCGGGTGGTGGAGAAGCCTTCCCTCAATGCCATGGATGTAGCTCTCGATTGTTAATCCGCAAAAATAGAGCCCCAAGCTCTGATACCACTTGTTGGAACCCGGATGGCTAGAGAGGGGGGGTGAATATAGCCAAACACTTTAACCTTTGGCACTTATCAAATTTCTGCACTCAACCTTATCAGTAGCACAACGGAAGAAACAATGGAAACAAAGCAGTGCAGAAAACAAAAACAGAAAACGAAGGCAAACAAACACAACTAGCAAGATCGCTAACAAGGAGCGTTTACAAGGTTCGGGGATAACTTGCCCCTACTCCTTGGCGTGCCCTTAAGGTGGGCGATCCCTTGATCGTCGGCAGATCAAGCCCCGGTTATCACCGGATAGAAAGCAACCTCCTTCTCGATGGAGAAACCTCTCCACAGCGTTTCAATCACAGATATATGTTTAAGCTCAATGAAACAACAAGAAGGATCTTACTTAGCACTTAGCAAAGACAAGAACACAGCAAGCTCCCTCAGAGCTCCACCCAGCGACGATCTCACGCAAGAGCCCTCTCCTCGTGTCTTCTCGCTGTTGGACTCGGAGCTTCTTGTTCTCTCCTTCATGCACTCAAGTGATGAATGGTTGCTTCACAGATTGTAATTGCTTGCACAAGATGATGGAACTTCAGAACACGCAAGAAAGATGTGGAGAACACAAAGGCACAGCCAGAACTCAGTTCGCGAACTCTAGAACTCTTGAACTCTGCTTCAACGAAGCCTTCTTCCGCCCTTTTGTTTCTCCACTCAGCACCAAGTGACAGCATCTCCTGCAGCCTCCAGCTGCTTCCCTGCCAACGCCAGCTACCACTGAGCCCTCCCTGGACTTCCTGAGCTCCCCTCAGCCAAGCTCCAGTCAGCAGCTCCAGTCTGCAGCTCCAGCCGTTGCAACCTGAGATGGAAAACGGACAAACCTGCTCCAAGGAAAGCCTCCATTGACTTCTCCTTGAGTGTTTGAATCCTTCCCTGTCACTTGCATCTTGATCAGACTATTAGAACAGCATATCACTCAGTAAATCAAGAATCAGAAGTTAAGCGCAGAGAATCGGATACGTTCAGACGCGATCAGAGAGTCTGACAGTGCATTTTGAATTAAAGTGATCGGTCACCGGACCGATCAGAGAGCCTCCTGATCGGTCACCAGACCGATCAGGCTGGGTCCATACCGATCAGGCTCCGTCCTGATCGGTCCCCAACGCTCAATTAGAAATCGCGATTTCTTTGGGACTCTCCTGGATCGATCACCAGACCGATCCCAGGTTGTCGATCGATCACCCGACCGATCCACCCCTTTATCGGGCAATTTCTGAGCTTCGCAATCCAGATCTCCTGATCAATCCCCGGACCGATCAGGAAACCTCCTGATCGGTCACCAGACCGATCAGGTCGTGACCAGACCGATCAGGCTCCGTCCTGATCGATCATAGAGAGGAACATGCGATGCTGGATCGTTCTCCAGAACGATCTGCACAGTGATCCTGATCGGTCACCAGACCGATTAGGAGCAGTTCAGCAAGGGAACTCAACCTCACTGTTTGCTCCCTGATCGGTCACCATACCGATCAGAAGCAAAGCAATGGGTGAAACGCATACTCCCTGATCGGTCACCAGACAGATCAGTCATCGCTGGATCGGTCACCAGACCGATCCACGAAGGAGCACCGTGCCAACTCCCTGATCGGTCACCAGATCGATCCAGGGGCTTCAACCTAGCCCTCCAAGCTAGGGTTTCATCCACCTTAGCCCTCCAAGCTAAGGATTTTTCACCTAACCCTCCAAGTTGGGAATTTGCACCTAACCCTCCAAGTTAGGACTTTTCACCTAGCCCTCCAAGCTAGGACTTTTCACCCAACTCTTCCGGATTAGGACTTTCCAAACCTAGCCCTCCAAGCTAGGACCTGACCCTCCAAGCCAAGACTTTTTCACCTAACTCTCCAAGTTGGGAATTTGCACCTAACCCTCCAAGTTAGGACTTTTCACCTAGCCCTCCAAGCTAGGACTTTTCACCCAACTCTTCCGAATTAGGACTCGTGTCACACACCTAGCCCTTCAAGCTAGGATTTTCAACACCTAACCCTCCAGGTTAGGATTTTCCAACACCTAGCCCTCCAAGCTAGTATTTTCCATACCATGTCTGATCCCCTACCAGGACTTAATCACAATCATCATAATCAACCTAAACTAAAATCGATGTCAACACCAAAAAAACAATCAGGGTCAGACTGCATCAACAGGTTGTGACGCTCTTGGACTGGCAAAGGCTAGTCTGGACTCCATTGGATGATCAGTTGCTGGTGTCTCGCTGTCGCTCGGCTTGGTGGCACATTTCATCTAATTTCTTAGGAGAAAACCTCTTGAGATCCATTTACCATGGATCCCAAAGGCTCCTAAAGCTCCCCCTTAAGCTATTAGCCCTAGCCACCTCCCTAGGTGACTCAATCCATACTAGGCCACACCGGTGAACCCCCGGTGATTCTTGGCCTACAAACCTAACCTTCTTAACCTTGGACACCTTGTCCTTGGTTAACTCCTTATCTTTCCCTTTAAATGGAACCTCCTTGCCATTTTTGGACTTCTCTTTCTTGTCATAATTGTATGCTTCCCCAGCATACTTCTTTTTGTTGGCATTGGAGACTCTAGACCGATATCCCAAACCCGATCTATCATAGTTGAGTTTTATACTACCCAACACCATGTCTAGACCCTTTGATCCAACCGTGAATCTTTCTAGGGTCTTTTCCAATGTATCAAGTCTTGCCCTCAAGGCTTGATTTTTCCTTTCCAAGTTTCTAACCTTAGTGTCCACATGTCCACTTTGGACATTCCTAGACCTACCCATTTTCTTAGGCATGTGTCTCCCCTTCTTGGGGTTAATGCCTTGATTCTTAGATACAAGGGTCTTAGGTCTATCATGATGCATGCTTTTCCTAGGGTTGTGATCTACCTTGTTAACCCTATTTCTATCATTATACTTAAAACTATGGTTATGCACAAGCAAACAATTTTCATTCATTCTAGCATGCATGGATGAATAATTAACTCTATTTTTATCATGCATAGAGGAACTTGAATTTGAATTACATTTTAACTTAGGGTTATGAATTACCTCCCTTACCCTTGTAGTTCCTCCTTGACGTAGGCTTCTTTTCTTCCTTTCTTCCTTCTCCCATCTTCTCAATTTCTCCATCTTCTTTAGTTCTCCTTTCCTTGGACACTTTGTGTGATAATGCCCAAGCTCTCCACATGTGAAGCATCTAATTCTCTTCCTTTTAGCTTGGGCTTCTTCATCCCTACACCCCATGTTTAGAAGGAATTGAAGTTGGTTTAGGGGTTATCTCATTTTTCTTACCCTTTGGACACTTATCTTTGTAGTGTCCCTTTTCGTTGCAACCAAAGCATATGATGTGGTCCTTTTTATTTGCTTTGGAGGAGGTTGAGGCTAGGTTGACTTCTTCTTCAATCTTGGATGAAGTGGATGCTTCCTCTTGTTCTGGCATTGGAGATGGTCTCTTATCTTCTTGTGTCATTTCACTTGAGGAAGTTGATGATTGTTCACTTAACTCTTCTACTTCACTTGAAGAGATTGACAATTCCTTTTCTTTTTCTTCTTCTTGACCCATTTGACTTGTCTCCTTATGCTCTCGGGCTTGTGTAGGATTCTCATGATATTCTACCAACTTGGTCCATAACTCATGTGCATTTTGAAATTTTCCTACACCACTTAACACATTAGTAGGCAAAATGTTAACTAAAGTTCCAATTACCTTTTCATTTGTCTTAGATTAACTTTGTTGTTCTTGATTCCAATATCTAGGTCTAAGCTTCTTCTCGTGCTTATCCTTTGGAATCTCGAAGGGTTCTTCAAGCGCAATCCTAAGGTCCCACTCCATTCCGAACCATGTTTCTATTCATGTCTTCCAATACCCGAAATCTTCATGGTCGTAGGGCGGTGGAGTGTAGATGTCGTCCCCCAACTTGTCTTCCATTGATTTCTCCTCTAGCTTTCTTTGCTCCCTTGGCGGTTAGTCTAATCAAGAGCGGTCTTTGCTCTGATACCACTTCTTAGATCTTGTATGGTTGCTAGAGAGGGGGTGAATAGCAAATCTTGGCTTTCTTCTTCCGGCATTGTTAGTTGCGCAAGCGGAAATACAAACAAAAACAAAACTAACAACAAAGAACAATGCTAACAAGAAGATTTACTTGGTATACACCCCTAAGGGTGACTAATCCAAGAATCCTTCAGTGGATCACTCCCCGGATAACCTCCGGCTAGCCCTTGTCGCTCCTTGTGGGTGGAGAAACCTCACCACAGCACCTCGACAATACCTGAGCACCAAGACTACTATTTGGCCTTTAACCAAGACCAAATTCGTCAAACCTTTCAGCCAACACGAAGTCCCCTTAAATAGAACTAAGGTTGAAAACCCTCACCACCAATCGACTGCTCCCAGGGCAGTCGACTGGTCCCATTGAAAATCGACCGTTGCAACCCCAACGTTCGAATTTTCAGCCAATACACCAGCCGCTACCAATCGACTGCTCCCAGGGCAGTCGACTGATCCAGAGCTGACTGCCTTCTGTGAGTTTTATTAGTCGACTGGTCCACTCACACACCTAGGGTTTCCCTTCCCGAGTACACTTCTCTCAGCACTCGAACCATAGGATTTCCCGAGTACAATCACACAACACTCGTACTCTCACGACTCAACTGATTCCTCATCAGCAGCCTCGACTATTGCCTTCGCGCCCTCTTCATCTTCGGCTCCCGTCCCTCGGATGCACGCAAGCCTCCAGCTTGCCTCCATGCCATCCTTCATGCATGCCTCAAAGTCCGCGCCCCTCAGCTCATCGTCCTTGCTCTCCATAGTCCCTCAGGTGGGCACACAAGCCCGCGACTTATCCCCATGCCACCCTTCACCGTACCGAGACCGTCTAGCTAAGCCAATATGTGTAACCTGCACATCCTGCACACTCACATACACATATCAGTACACAAGGGAAAGTCTAACTTAAACCCTTTGCCCAAACATCAAAACTCATGGTCACTTCGGACCATAGATTGCCTCAACAATTTCAAGTTAGATCGAGCCATAAAATGAAAAGATCCTAAGCTATACTATTTGGGATGGAAAAAATAGTGAAAAAATAGAGGAGTTAGGGGAATATCATACAACTTAAAAATGAGAGTAACGCCACTCATTTGGGTGAAGGCGTTGGGAGTCATTTGGTGAAGTGGGATACCGAAATACCTAGATATTGTTTGGAAGAATAAAGGGATTGGGAATCTAAGGCTATTCTACTTGGCCTTTGAAGAATGTGTGGAACCCTTGAGAGGGGGGATGCAGGGGACCTGGCCATCTCAGGGGACCCTAATCCTATAGTCTCCGATAATTTCGTATTCAAATCGAAAATTCGGGATGTGGTGTCTCTGCACCCTAAAAGATAAAGTCTGGTACCAGGGAGATAGAAGCATAGGTTCTAAGGCCATGGGTTACAACAGAAAACGGAAACTTATAGATGGAGTTGGAAGCAGGAAAGCTTGGGCTCGAAGAGTGAGACCGAGTCAGGAACTGAAAGGCTTGGATGCGATGAGTATGAAAGAGCACTTGGGGAGGAAGTTGAGACGTTAGGAGCGGCATGCTCTCTTCACTTGGCCTATTTATAAGGCTCACCCTAAATATCAAATGGTCAAATGGGTAACACGTAGCTCCCCTGGAGTGATAGATAGGACCTTCTCGGGGATCGCGACGAGAAAATCAGAGCGGGGATGTGGCTTGGGCCCTAAGTCATCCATTGGTTTATCGAGGTATGGGAAAGGAGTGGTCGTTGATTGATATGACAGATGTGGGCATGACTTTTGGGTATTGATGTGTGTCACGTGGCAGTTACCCGTTAGGCATAAGCGTCTTTCTCTCTCCCTGTCATTAATGTTGGATACTCGTCATTAATGCTTGATACTCACCATTAAGGCGTATGGGGTGGAGCGTGCCCAATGGCAGGCTAATAACTGATCTCTGTTGTCTACCTTTTAGGGCATGCGCAACATCAAATGTTGAAATCATTTCTAATTCACAAGGTAATCTATGTTGTCAGGGCACATTTAATATCTGTTCCTTTTGCATGCTTTGGCAACGTGGCTGGCCCCTTTCATTCTGACACTGGTCCAATTAGTCATATTAATTCTTTCGATTGGACATGAGGGGGTACTTGTGATTGGAAGGTTAGTCGGGTGTTGCCACATGGGCCAACAGGTGTAATGAGGATGCCTGTGTGGATTCGTTCGTGTAGCCAAATGCTAAATGGCATCCCAGTCGAGAACCTGATGCTAGTCCCGGTCAGGAAATCGGCTAGGAACCATGGTCCCGGACGGGATTTTAATTAAGCGCTAGTCTTAAAGGGAGAATGCCTTTGATATAATTGGCGCAGTAGGTGTTCTCTATCAAGAGTGTCTTCCCCGTCGAGGAGGCTTGGGTAGTTTCTGGTAGATAGGGTCAGCTTCCCTTTAGTCAAAACAAGCTCTATTAAGCACCCCGTATGAGGATTATCTATTAGGGAGAACATTTAATACTTTTGAGAGCGCCATTATTATATCAAATGATGAAGACTGTTACACGTTTTAATGAGCATTGGCCGTTATGAGAAGGCTAACATAATGGTTGCATTAAATATCATTAAGATCTCAAGAAGGAGAACGGTCAGAAAGTAGGATAAAAGGTAATCAAGACCCCTTGAAAAGATTAGAGATTTTTTATTTTTTTTCAAAAAAATATTGTTTTCCTCTTTCCAAAGAAGGCTCGCTGACTTGAGCGTCAGAGTGGGATCGTCGGAAACCCTTCCGGCGCCCTTCTAATATTCTCTAGAGTTTTTTTCTCAGATCATCTTCGTTAGCTCATTAGTCGCATCACCAGGCATCGTCATCCCGCCGGTCAGCTTCTGGATCATAAAAGTTATATGGTGTTGTGCATTAGCTCAAGTAATGTGGTATGGAAATAGTGAGGAGCTCTCTTAGCTTGCAGATGGTGCCGTATGATGAACGATACATATGAGATGTCGTCTACACTCGAAGCTTAAGGAAACACTAATCTAGGTACTTTGTATTATATATATGAATGTATATATCACCTAAAACCTTCATGCTTTAGAAAAGTATGATAACGTACGCGCCAACAAAGGTAAGAATCAAGGAATATAATTACACACTTTATAATGGTTGACAAAAGAATTTATATATTTTCCTTGTCTATTTTGATGGTGTTTACTGCTTGTTGTAGCAGTTGTCTTCTTAATTACTTTGTTTGTTTGTTTTGTTTTTTGGCATGAACTATATTTGCATTAACTTGATTTATTAACTCCCTATTTGAAAGAAAGAGAAAAAGCTACTCCATCCTAATAAATGCAAAAGAACAAAATCTTATGTTAACTTATGATCGATCCCATTCTTATTTGAACAAGGAAGCAACTAGAGAGTCTTAGTTTGTGCTGTCTATCAGGAAACTGCTACAATATTCCACTACAAATGTTCAAATTAATTCTTAATCGTTGTTTTGTTCTTCTTCTTGTTGTTTTTCTTTAATTTTTGATGATGATGTATTCCCTTTTTTTCAATAATATTATATATTATACGAATAAAAATCTCAATCTTTGATTAAAGATTTTTTTAGTTTCTGTTTTTCTTCTGCTCTGTATAACAATTCCCATTATTATAAAGGCAATATGGTTGACATGTATTTTATTATAGACAATTACATAGTTTCATAAGAAATGGAGATCAAATGAAAATATAAATTAAAGTAATATTATTCGTGTTTGATGATATGTCTGGGTGGTGTAGTTGGTTATCACGCTAGTCTCACACACTAGAGGCCCCCAGTTCGAACCTGGGCTCAGACAATATTTTTAATATTCCACATTTCCACATGTATATTTAGATCTCTTAGCTTAGTGGTATGCTGATAATTGACTTTCTTTTGACCTCATTTTGTAAAGCAATACAAGTGAACAAATATTAATATTTCTGCTTTAGTAACTTTGTTGTATTTGTGTAATCATCTTTTACTACCCTTTGTGAACGTTTTCCTTTTCAAAATCAACTTCATAAAATGGCCAAAAAACGATTGCAATTTTTCCATTAATTGTTGCCCATGATAAAACAGAATATGAAGCATGATCAAGAGAGGTTTGCACTAGCTGTAGTCATCCTCAAACAGTTTCATCCTCAAACAGTTTCTCAAACATTCACGGTTTAAATCTCAATTTTCTTCCGATGGAATAAAAAATTTGAGACATTGACGGCTAACCATGGAATACTTTTCTCCAATGGGATTAAAAAAATTTAGGGCATTAGATAGTTAGATATTGGGCAAGGAGTTGCTCGTGCTTCCGGATTTGTCTGATGGTCTGTCTGTGGAACTGAGTCATTCATCTCCCGTTGAAACTTATTATCAATATTAGGTGAGCTTATTTGTAAGTTACATTTTTAAATATAATTTGAACACTTTAAAATGATCTAACTCATGTTTATTAGTTTTTGAATTATTGAAAGTGAGTTTAATGTGTAAAACTCTTTAGCCCAATCCGTTATCATCTATGGACTAATAACAAAATAGATTCCTATATAAAGGAGATGCCCTCAAGGATTTAGGATATCATCTTGACCTAATTTTTTATTTTCCATCGATAGAAAATTTTTACGACGCCGCTACCCCTAAACCCCTTAGAAGATCTTCCTTTTTTTCCGTTACATTTTCTTCAATAAGGATCAAGCCGACGATACATGACTCTTCAAACAACTAAGGTTCAATTTGCATGACAATTGACCTATTATGACTTAGGTTATTTTTCAAACAATTAAGATTCAATTTGCATGACAATTGACCTATTATGATTTAGTCGGGGTGATAAGATTGGACATCTAATAAATAACACAAATTGGACCAAGATTAAATAAAAATAAGTATAATATTAATATTATCTTGTTACATGATCGAAAATTGTCATATGATTACAACTCTATTTAGAGCCGCCAGTATGGACCGGTTTATGGCATGCATTTGCCAAACAAACTATTTTGTAGCTTATGATTTTCTTCTCTTCTTTTTTTCTTGCAAGCGATAACGCTCTCGTCGCTCTTCTCTTTGCCTCTTCTTCGATAACTGCTCGTCTTTCAGTTTTTCTGCTTCATATGCTTTCCTTTTTTCTTGCTCCTTGAGCTTCAGCTTCCTCGTCTACAAGAGTGGGGAAGGATTGTTAGAGGAAACACAAGGCGTTTACCAATGAACACTTGATCTGCTTTTTGCAAGAAAGAGTTCTCACCTTCTCACTCTTGATCTCCCGAAGGTTTTGGACAAGAGCATGAATCTTTCGTTCATGAGGTTCCATTACCACAGCACGTCGATTCTCGAGCAGCGGTCGCTTACGAGGTGGTTTGTTTTTTGGTTTGGACTCGAATGGCAGAGCAGCTTGTAATCTTGCTGGGATCACCAGAGGATTGAACTTTCTTGGCCTCCGCTCAATCGGCTGAGGTATTCAGAATGAGGAATGATAAAGACATGAAAATAGATGATTTTACAAACTCAGGGATATAAAAACACAAGAAGCTGCACCTTGTAATCTGAATCTCTATTGTGCGGTATGGGAAGGTTGTTTTTGCGCCGAAGCTCAGCTATCGTCTTCATGCCCTTCCATGTTTGATCTCTTGGTTGCAGGGATGTAGTGACAGGGTTATAGAACTGTGGAACCTCTACATGAGTCCATGCCCGCAGGAAAACAATGTCGCTCATCAGAATTCTATCTTCAAATGTGCACCTTGCAACCCCTTCTTTCCCACTCTCCCATCGCTGCTTTGGCTTGTCGCCTAATTCAGCCTTGGCAGCCTGAAACATTACACAATCACATTCAAAGGAGGTACTAGTAAAACACGTCTCTCTTTCCATGTTAGACGAAAAGAGAAGTATGTCATGCTTACAAAAGTATCGAACATATAGCAATACGATACAAGAATTCACTCTATATAGCTTCTAGAGAAGAATTCATAGTATTAATTAGATACAATGAGAAAATGAATATAAGAACACGAGGAATTTGTGTCAATTAAAATACAAAATATCAAGTCATAAGCAATTAGATGTGAAGGCCGACTTAATAAAGGATAACAATTTAAGGCATGCACCCCAGCAACCAAGCAATTGCCATGAATCATTGATAAGCAGAAAAATAGCAAAACAAGCAGAACAAATTGACGAAATTTAAATGAATACTTGCAGCATGTTTACCTTCTTAACCTGCCCTCTTATGCCACTCACAGTCCGAATAGCTGCACCTTCAAATTTAGCAATTTCCAAGTCAGAAGTGAACATGTCTTTGATGAGTGCTGTCTTCTTGAATATCTTTAATGGATGACCAACAAGTTTGATCTTCTTCATTATCTTTGTTTCGTGATTGAATTCTTGCACTGTGCCTGTAGCAGCAATTCGAAATCCAGCCTGTTGAGCAGTAAACTTTCAGCAAATGGATAAAGCAAGCAACGCAAAGTAAAATTTGTTGACTTAATGAGATAGTTCTATCAGCTGATACCACCCACATTTAAGTTGCTATGCAATAGAAAGTCCTGTACATTTGTGCATGGAAAACAACTTGCTGATAGTTTCACAAAATTATTCCCGTATCATTTTTAAGAGGAAAAGAACTTAGGTAAAACTAAATATATGTTTCCAAAAGGGGATTACTTGATTGTTTAAGGTCTGCAGTGCAAGTACTCCAGTTTGAGGAGGAACAAGAGGACCCCAAAACATGGCTAAGCAAAACATATGCTCTGGTGTGTATTTCAGCATGCGGTAGCGCCCATTTCTATCCTCAATGGCATACACGGGAACTGTCTGGTACCGCCTCCACCCAACTGATATGATAATTGGATCACGTGTCTTAAGAATTTTTCTATGCCATCGGTGCCGCTTAAACCGAACCTAAATAAATATTCAGAACTTTGATAAGCATAGAATCAATCAATAAAAGATGTAAGAATCAAGCATGAGAAAATCAAGGATCAGCGCAAAATAAAAGCTGTCATATTTTTAAATGAAAGGTTCCATAAAGCTTCTGCTAAATGCTTAATTACAGAACCTCACATAATTCAAACTTCTAGTCTGGAAATCAAACAAGGCAAGTATCAAATAGAAGTAATCCCACTACGGACTTCCAAGCACATTATAGATGGGAGCTGCAAATAATGACAGAACTAAACATGACTCGTGTATGAAAAAAAAGGTAATGTGGCTCAATGTTCTATTCATTTGAGTAGAAGTTGCTAGTTCACTACCATACTAAACCAACCAAAGAATCAACTTTTTTTTCAAAATTCAAAACTAAAAACTGTGGTAATTTAATCAAGATCAGCTCAACTAAGTGCGTATAATGAATGCCAACAATATAAATATATAAATTTGTTTATTTTCTAACAGCTCGATTTTTGAATAAGTGCTTAGTCATTCATCTTTTAACATGATTCTGGATATTAGGAATTCAAATTCCACCTGTTTTCAAAAAAAAAAAAATCATACGTTGGGAGATTATAAACATATAAATTGGTCACTTTCCTAGTAGCTCGAGCTTGGTTAGCCAATCAATTTTATCAATGATTAATATCATACTAGCATATTGCTTCGTGCAATATAACTATCACATGATTGTATCCTATTAGTCAATTAAAAATATATGACTTCTACAATTAGACCCCATAAACCTTCCATTTGCCACAACATTATTTCTCCATTAATTGAGGAAATCTGATTTTGTTTCCCAATTTATCAACTCATCACTTTCATTTAACAAAGCCAATCCTTTACCAAAAAAAAAAACAAATGGCAGAACACTTATATAAAGGGAGGATTGGTTGTTAAAGTGTGGAGAAAAAAACAATCGTTAACCCTAGTATTCACTATCCACCTAAAAACATGATCATGAGTGCCCGCGCACACCCCCCACCCCCATCTATTTTAGGTTAACAATAACAATTATTGATAAATTAGTTTAAAAGGATAAAGAATAATGGAATTAAGTGTATAGTAAAACATCTCGGCTCAGTAGAAAAATCACAAATGAGCATGATATCAACTTCCAACTTAATAGATATAACAAACCAGATTTAATCAAAAAGAGAACTTGTAGGCAAGGGGGAAAAAAACCTGCATATATCCAACATTGTCCTCGCCAAGACCAACACCTCCAACTATGATAGGGTGACAGGGATCAAAATGCTCAACCATCTCAAATGGAACATCATGAATTTCTAATCTCATATAAGTGCCAATTTTGAAGCCCTCCACCTCTATACGAGTTGCATCATCAAGATCAGCGAGCTCATTTATGTTCATTTGTTTGCGAAGTTCAATCTCAGTCTTCAACTATAACCAAATACCAACTTTAGAATGCTAATCAAGCAATGACAGGTGGAAACAGAAACAGAATAAATGCGTAAAATATGACATTCAGAGATGGAAAAATGTTAATTCTACTCCTGATCTTGGTGTTGTGGAAGTTTCATCTACAAATGAGAATCACACATTTGACACAAAATCAAAGATGTACAATGAACAAACATACTTTGTCAAAATATCCACCAGCCTCACTAGCTTGATTTTGATGAAATTTCTTTTTGTTATGATCTTCTTCATCAGATAAGTCAGATCCATTAGCTGTAGGCTAAAGTCAAGGTAGCGACAAACGAATATACATATTCAACACAATGAACATAGAGAGTATGATGAAAGCATTTTTTTCAAACATTAAACAGGTTTAGGATAGAAGACATTAAGTATGAAGACGTTAATCCTAGAGTGAAATTACAAGTAAAAAGCACAGTGACTAACAAGCAGCATTATAAAAGGATATTGAGCATCAAACTTTGCACGGAGAGCAAGCTTTTTAAGTCTTCGCTCTTCCATTTCTGGGTCGTCCCCCTTGATAATATTTTTGCTACCACCATTATTATTATCTTCTGGAATATCCTTGAACACTTCTCCAGTTTCTAAATCTTCAAAATCACCAAAAACTGTTCCATCATCTCCCATACCTTCCCCTTCACCTCGTTGCGCCGCCTTGGACCAGTCTCCTGTTACAAAGCGGTCACGAACAGATTTTATAAGGTCTTCATCAGACCAATCCTTAAGGTGAATGTTGGTGAACTTTGAGCTATCTTCAGCATTGAGATTATCAACACTCAGGTTGTCCCCTAATTTCTGCAATCACGTTTTTAACTGTCAGAATTAATTATCTGAAAATGAAGCCAATTCATTTGAATTAATACAAAATAAATCAAATTTGACAATAATAAGAAAAAGAAACAAGGTGCACAAATTTGTATTAAACATCATTGGAACACCTTTGTCCTCTCTCCTTTTGGCATGAAAAACTCTTCATCATTCTCACTACTGTCATCTGCATCCCTTGAAGTGGTAGACAATACTGGTAGGCTGGGCCCATATACAAGTTGCATTAAGTTACCATTTTTTCTTGACATTGCCCTAGCAAGCAATGATTCTTTCCACTTTGAACTATGCTCAGCTTCATCACCTGATAATCAAGAGAATAAAAGGTTGAATGGTAGTCCAATGTTATATTTTGTATAACTGTTTGTGTAAACAGTAAGGGAAAATTTGAATGTTTTTTTACATTTTCAATCATGCAGAGAGGAGTAATGGAAGAACTATCTGCACTGTAGTATATCAAAAAAAATTTTAAAAAATCTAATTCTCCATTAAAATGCTATCATAACACATCTCTAAAAAACTTATAAGAAAATGATAATTGAGTTTAATTTGCCTGTGGCATTTAAATTCCTTATGATTGAAATTCTCCAAAGCTAGCTAGCCTCTAAAATATCAACAAATATAAAATTGAGATTCAAGACATGAAAAGTGTTTTGAAATTAATTTCACACAAGCACTGGTATTAGTTCAACCCGACATAAGTAGTGAGAAGTCATGGGCTAAGCAACATAAGTTTTAGAATCACGCAGCACTTTAGTATAATATCAACTCTTCGGTGGAAAAGTAAAGTTAAATATGAAAGTGAACATTAAAAAATGGGTAAAATGAAACCAAGAGGAACACATGTTAATTTCAAGTCAATGTTAGAAGATCAATAGGGTTGGTTAGTGCGTTTTTCAGATATCTCTAATTTGTAGCAATCATCTTATCCTCAGACAAGCAGATGCCAAAATGATTGCATGATTTTATTTTAAATTTTATGTTACAATGATGAGGCATTGTTTAAGTAACTAAAAAAGTAAAAGTAAATAGCTATCCTGGGAAGGAAAGCCCTTTAGCTCCTTTTCAGAGGTACCTTGCAGTTGGAAACATACCCAATAAAGAACCCTCGGGATAGATACAATAAACTTCAAGGTCTTATTATTTCTTCAATATAGAAAGGGATCCCAGATGTAAAATATCCTATTAGAAACACCAGTCCATACATTGGGTAGATTTCAAAATTCAATGTAATTTGAGACTCCACGGAACCTTAGAAGTGTCTGCTAAATACAAGCTCAACTTATTTAGTATCCAAAATACCACAGGTAATCAAGGTTTGTTTTGTTAATCCATTTGATGAATTTTAGAATTGTGAATCGTAAAATTCAAATAAATTGCGACATATATTTAAAAAAATCAACTCTTCTTTAATTGGAATAATTTTGATGAGAGTAAGTTGGTGTTTAGTCATATAGCATCGTGCAAATAATTCTTGCTGCAATACGAAGTGAAGTTAAATGAGCAATAAAAGACTAGTGTCTGCACAATCAACAAGTAAAAGAGACTTATAATATTTTCTTCTATGTCAATGAGACTTTGGGATTACATTCACTTCAACATTTATACTTCTACCATATCACATAAAATACATATTTTCTTCTTTTATGACTTTGGTTTAATTTCTAATACACTAGATTTATTTTAATGCCTTTTTGAAATAGATTTACATGATTAATTTGATTTAAATGTTCATTTTTTTAGAATTGTAAAAAACAAGATTCATATGAAATAGTGTTGAATTTAACCAAATCATCATGGCCGTTTTATATTATTTTTAAGGTCAGAAATGTATCTTTTTAAATGTGAACTGTAAGTGTAACCTTGAACACACAAATCTGACAAGTCTGTCAATGCAAGTGGCACTTTTCAAATCTTCTGGTAAGGGGAGATTACAAAAAAATCTTCAAAAAAAAATCTTGTAAGAAAGCCAGATTTTAATAATACTAATCAAAGAATGTTGGGAATTTGATAACAGAATGATATGAACATATAAATAATGTTGTTGATTATTTTGAGACACAATCTACTACATTGGGCAGCTGTAAGATTAAACTGGCAACATCAGTCTCAATAGCATTGGTATTAGATTCTAATATTAATAATAATTGATCAGCTTAAAGTCAATCATCATCATGTTCCCAGTTCTAACTATTTATGCCAAGAATATGAAACTTGAACTCATGAGTATTTTCTTCAAGCTATTAACTTCTTAAAGCCTGACTTGGTTTAATAATCAGTCTTTGTAAGCCATAAGGCCCATAACACCATAAAGCTCAGTACTAATTTTTGCAAGCAATCTGACTTGCATAAATTCTTTAATATGCTTGCGTGAAATTTGGAATGTTGTTTTTAATGACTTCATGTAATTAAAGATCAACAACTTCTCAAAAAACAACTTTATGTTTATTTTGTTCTTGTGCCTCGTCCTTTATTATATTCCACTCTATAACTCTGTTGTATACTTCTGATAAAGTTGCAACAAATGTGCTCCAGAACCAAAACAAAAACCAAAGCATAAAATTTCTTGATACCTGAGCTGAGACCATCATCACCCTCCTCAGAAGATTCTGAACTAGAATGCAAATTATCATCATGAACATCATCGTTATCACTGTCATCATCAAGCTCTTGCAAATCATCTCCAGAATCCTGAAACAAGTCCAACGTGAGAAACTGAAACTATGAAGCAATAATTTAAAAATAGCAACAAACATAAAATCCTTGGGGAAAAAAATCACTGTCCAGACATATTTGAGTAAATATTCAAGCAAGGCAAAAGACTAAAATGATGAACAATTTGTAAAAGCCCTGCCACTGATGGCATAAGGAAAACATAGCTGCAGGTGCAAAAGCTCCTTCAATCATAGAGAAATTTTATAGCAAGTGATAACCTCTGCAGGCATATGATGAATATGATTACCTGGCATAAAATTCCCCCAAAAAAAATACATGATTATAGAATCAAATAATATTGAAATCAGAAAGGGTTCCATTTTACAATGTTTTCTTTCAACTGATATATACTTCTCAAAATGCCAAAATAGTTCCTTGTGTCAAGTATCAACCAATAGCCACAATCATTATGACAATCAGAATGATTATACCGGCCAACAAGAATGAATAAAATGGTGCACACATCCACATCCTCAGAAAAATAACAACTGGACAAGGCATCTCATAGCATATTTAACCAGCTAAAAGCCTTGTATATTTTGAGATAACAAACGAAGAGCATTTTGCAGTATGAAAGTAACAAATCACTTAATAAACCAATTTAGTATCCACAACCAACTCATGAAAAGTATTAAAGCAATGCACTTCACTCAACAGCATGGAAAGGTTCCATGCAAGTCCAACATATACCTCAAAATAACCAGAAACTTCAAATAGCATAATAGACCATTTCTATTCATTTGGAGCAAAATCATTTAACTGATTTCTGATTATAGAGATAGCAAAAGGACAACAAAATCTGAAGCCATGCAAGTACCAGATATTCATTTGAAGTTCAAAGAACCACAAATCAGTGTTAAGAAGAACAAGACTGAAAATATTTCTGCACTAATGCAAAGCAATAGAACAAGACTGAAAATAAAGACTAGTAATGGGGACATTTTACACATTCGCCCAAGTCAATGGGCGGTCTAAGTCATTCATGTGGTAACCACATGGCAGAAAAATTTGACATAGAAGCAACATAAAGAAAATTGAAGAAAACGAACACAAAGTTAAAAAAACCTTTTGTAATAGATAATTTGTCTGACATACCCAACTATGCTTCCATGTGGATGGCACAATAGAAAGAATCACAAAAAAATTAAGTGGAAAGATAGGGAGAGAAGGGGAAAGAAAGGGAAAATCAAAAAATTACACAGCATAGAACATATATTACCGTGAACATTTTGTGGCATTTCTCCTCCCTCTCTCCCATCTTTCCATCCACCAAACAAACAAACTCTAGTTAACAAAAAGAGATTCAATCGATTTAAATATACTAGTGATATAGTCTTTGCTTAGAATTCGAGGTTCAATCGATTTAAATATACTAGTGATATAGTCTTGCATAGAATTCAATGGAGTGATATGCTCCACAAATAGTTAGGACTTGGTACGTACTCAAGAGACGAGAAGCACGTCAGAGTATTATTTGAAATACATATTAAATGTATAATATGCAACTAACAGTAGAATACCAAATTCCATTTAAATTACTATAAATAGAATCAAAATTGATTAGTAAATAAAGGGGGGTTGTGTCTTTCATCAAGAACAACTATAAAAGCTAAAACAAGCTCTGATTTTCTATGCATCTATTCTCTAGTTAATCTAACTGAACAGTGTGAATGATACCGATCTGTGCTGTATCTCTGGACCAGACTTTCCTGGCTTTTCAAACTATTATCATAGTGGTAAGAAAAGATTTAAGGCGACCAAAGTTATCAAAAATCAATTTGAATTTATGCATGAAAGGTCATCGATAAAATCTATACATTTGAAACGTATTGGGAAAAGAAACAAATCTTACACATGGCATTCATTAACCTAAAAAAAGTTATTACGTAGTGTATATTGAAATAATTAAGGATAAGAATGTAATAACAAGACTGAGGACTCTAGAAGGATTAACCAAGGATGTAATGATAAAGGTTACATCAAGAATCAACTCTAAATTCATCTCTTTAAGCTAGTCATGGATGAACTCACTAGACGCATCCAAGATACATTGCTATGATGAATGTTAAATGTAGATAGCATTGTCTCAATTAACGAGAGGTGAAGAAGTAAATATTAAAGTCGAATCTTGATAAGAAATATTGAAAGTAAAATGTTGACTTAGTAAGGACAAAATACATGAAAGTGTAGTAGTAGTAGTAGTAGATGTAGGGGTTAAAATAAAAAGATGACGAATTACCAACAACTGAGAGCTTGATATATTAAAGTTCGTTTTTGCAAAAAGATAGAGAGGTTAATACAAGCAAGATGGTTGAAATAGAAAAAAGTGTCCATCGGCGTTTAAAATCTCATTTCGTGCTGCCCGGCACTGACGAATTTTACCGTTCTGTGATGAGAATGAAACCGGCACCCTGCGCACGATAATACGAGCATCATGCACGACAGACGGGAGGCGACAGCGAGCAACAATGAAGGCGACGATGTCCCGGACACCTATGCTTTGCGAGCAGCAGAAGCGAGGCGACCGTGTCACGTCGCAAGCGCCGCCAAAGGCATCGCGAGATGCCTCCGGTGCCGTTAGAGGCATCGCTTGACCCTGCCGAAGGCATCGTAGGAAGCCTCCGGCTCCGCAGGAGGCTGCCAGAGGCGTCGCAGGACTCCTTCGGTGCCACCGACTCTACCATCCTACGAATTTAATTAATTTATTATTTAATTAAACAATTCCAAATTCGTCATAATAAAATATATTTAAATTTAAAATATATATTATTATTCCGAATTTTAATTTCTCTTTAAAGAATTTTAATAAATCAATTATAATTAATAATTTTATTATTCTGATGTTTAATTCATTAAAATTTAAAAATCATAATAATCAGATTTATATTCTGATATTTTTTATTATTTAAAAATTCAAAAAATTTAAAAAATTATAATAATCAAATTTATATACTGATAAATTTTTATATTTTTTACTGTTTTACAGTTTAATTGATATTCTGATTTTTTACTATTTAAAATATATATTATTTAAATTAATAATTAATTACATAAATAAATAGTTAATTTATATAATTATTATATATAAAGTAACATCTTTGTGTTAATTTATATACTTATTATAGACAATATTTTTTTTATTAGAATTAATTTGAAATTTAGATTCATGAATATTAACATATTTAGACATGCTTATGGATATGTGCAGAAATCAATATCAATATTATATGTCATGAGATGATTATTTAATTTGGATGTTAGAGAACTATAGAGTTGACTTAAACAGAATGTTGCAAGAACCAATGCTATTCACACCACTCCTTTTGGTATTAGTAAGTTAACATATTATGATGTATAAATTTTAATTAAATTATTGATGGTTCAATTTTTTTTTTTTGAAGAAAACTAGATTTAATTGTTTTTTCTAATAATATTAAGTTATCTGATAATTGAAATTTATATAAAATCAATATTTAATTTATTTTTAAATTATACATAATAAATATATTTATTTAATAATTACTATATATAAATAAAAATACCGAAACAGTATCGGCACAATAAGATACCGAAACCATATTGTTCCGGTCTGAGATCGAAACTTCAACATGAGTCGAGATTTTAAACCTTGGTGTCCCCATTGTTTTTTTTTTATGATAGTAAGGTACTTCTAAAGGTTAAAAGTAAGTTTTATAAAACAATAATTAGGCATATTATGTTATATAGAGTTGAATGTTAAGTTATGAATTAAGCACACGAGTAAAAGATGAGAGTTACAAGGATGAGTATGTTAAAACGGATATGTGAACATACGAAATAGACATGATAAAAAATAAGAACATTAAAGAGAAAGTCAAGATTGAGGCTATTAATAAAAAAATTCCAAGAGATACATTTAAGATGATACGATATATAGCTAGGCAACCAATAAATGTCACAATTATACACATTAATCGAGGAAAAGGAAGATAAAAAAAAGCAATGGTTCATTTAAATATAGATAATGGTATAGTAAGGGATTGAACATAGTGGTGAGGAGGATCATATAATCGATCCCACTAAGTGGGATAAACCTTAGTTGTTATTGTCATATTTGCTCCAAATTGGGAATCATAAATTTAAAAAAAACACACACACACACAAAAAAAAGTCCCATTACCTGTAAATGATCATTATTTCCAAAGCTAGATGAGGTCACCTTTCTCCTTAACCTTCCATTATGAAGCTCAACTTCTTCATTGAGATCATGGCTATTCATCTGTTCATCATCTTCAAAATCATCATCTGTGGCATAATCATTCCCTTCATCAGAACCATCAGAATCACTCTCTCCTGTGAGATTGTTTTTCCCAGCTTCATCATCCTCTGATTCTTCATCACCAGAATGATTAGCATCCTCTTCCAAGATGCTAACATGTCCCCCATTGTGCCCATCAGGGTGCTGCCCATCCAGTACATTACCCTTTGCATGGCCATTATCGGAAGCAGGAGGCTTTTTCCTACTGAAAAGATTTATGAAACTTTGTTCCAACTTCTCGTCAATGGAATATTTAGCCTGCTGAAGTGTTTTTACCAATGTTACTCCAACATCATTAGGTTTTCCTGACAGCAATTAACAGAAATAAGAGAAAAAAATGATCACACTATTCTGTTCAAGCTCATAAGAATTGCTAGTTGCAAAAATATCACTACTGTAACCAAGTAGCTCAACGAAATAAAACCATCCGACAAGGAGGTCAATTCCATCATGCTACAAATAGATGAAATTTGCGGTACAACACAATGTCACATATTTAATACCTTTCCCAGATGATCCAGTTTCTTCATCAACTTTAGAAAACTGAACAAGATGATCATTTATGTTTATATACACCGCATCCTTATCATAAAGCAGCTCCCCAAGACCCGACATAGGAGCATAGAATAATTTTTCCTTGTCACGCAGACCCTTCTTTTTGCCAGATGAGGGTAAAGGACAGGGATCAGCCAGGCTAGCTACTCCGGTTAATGCAAAATCACCAACACCAGTGATATGCACCTGGCATAATTGGCAGTAGCATGTTAGGAGAAGATTTCGAGAGAGAACTGGCAATTACTAAAGCTCAGAAGCAAAACTGCACAAACTATTTGATAGGCAAACTCTGGATATCAGCTTCAAAACTTAACTGAATTTGGCCAATTCAAAGATGTAATCATGCAAAGTCCAAAAAGAAAACAATCAAATTAGTTCTTCAGATTAATTTGACCAGACAATGCAAGGTAAGTCTAATCCTTGCAACATCCTAGATCAGTTCACATCAAACCCAATATGAAATTGTAAAATCCCACCAGTACTGATCAGGGTAAGTTCTAAACTGGGGATTAATTGAGTTAAATTAGATCATTGTCCTAGTTGTAGACCAAATAGAATTGCAATTATTTCTAATTTTTGGTTTTGGAAAATTAACTTTCCTTTCGTGACAACAATGATAACTTCGCTACATCTCACAAATTACAGTTATATTGAGCAAATGTCCAACTCCAAGTGCTAAGCGCCATTATTTTCAGTTAAAACAATTACTAGAAAATGGGTAATAAATTTTCTTGTGTTTTTGTTTGTTTACCCAAAAAGGACAGTCAACTTAATTATTACTGATTAATCAGAAAGTGTAGCTTACAACTTGATTTGAATGTAATAGCAGCATGAAACCAAAGAATTTAATGTAATTAAAAAAGTGATTAAAAGATCTAGATATTACTAATAGTAGAGTGCTTAGAGTTCAAACAAAAGATAAGAGACTAGATCCATGCAGCCAATCACAGGTAACTGGGCCTAAATCTTGGTGATGCTAATGTTGATGTTTGACATATGGAGAATTGATTCCCCATCTGAAAGAGAGTCATTTTCTTAAGCCAAGGATCATTATTCTGCATCAATATTTATTATAAAAAATTGTTTTGACACTTCCTTTTTAAAATTAAACAAGCCCAACCTGGGCGATGATGACAATTTGTTGTTACAAACACTTTAATGGTAATGATTTTAACGTGAAAAAGGTTGAAACGAAATAATGAAATATTGTAAAACATAAAAATAATATAAGTATAAATATATATGAAAAATTGACTACATAGATATATTAGAAGGTGTAGATCAAAAAAAAGAAAGGGCTCACAATGTAAAAGAAAATATTGATTCCAGCTCATGGATATTATAAAACAAATATAACAAAATATTATTCAAAAAAACTAGAAATCAAATTAAAATGGCATCAAATCATTGAAATTTATACTGAATTTGATTTCAAAAAGTAGAGGAAAAGATAAGGTAGGTCAGTTCACACATCGCAGCATTCTTGGTCCAAGTAATGTGCTTTAATAGCTACGACCATTAACTTAGATACATCTTAGAAACTGACTTCCTCAGATTTATTTTTTGTTTGAAACAATTAGAACCTAACCATAAATAAACTAAAAATGTAGAATGTGATTTTCACATGGTAGTCAAAATAGGCAAATACCAATATGGAAAACCCAAGTTGCGTCAGTGTCCACAAAGGTCAATCTGACCCAAGACATCAGTCATCCCATATATAGAAAGAGAAGTTTAAAGAAAGCATATATTCACAGAAATTACCTAGAGATGAGTTACCAACACTATAAAATAGATTAAATTAATTTAAAGTTCATCAAACTATGAATGAAAAGGATGGAATAAGTTAAAACTTTGCCAAATTAAATTAATTATGACGAACTCAACCAATCCAGCTAATTCAACCTCCTTACTGCCTCAGATTTGTTACCAGGCCAACCTTGTTGTTGCATGTGCCTTTCCACTAATTGGATCGCACACTTCATACATCCCTTCATTTAGTATTGATTGGGCAAGTACTTGTTGATCAATATAGAATATAGTACCTCTCCTCTCCTGATCATTCCATTCACAATTAAATTCACTAATATCAAAATAAATGATATTCAATAACTTTTATTAATAAATGTATCATATTTACCACACCACATTGATTTTGGTGGGTAAGCAAACGGCCATGAAGAGAGGCATCTGACTGGATATACTTTAAAGTTTTTATTTGGCATTAATAAATTTTGATTTGTTGTTTATCAATAATCTAAAAGACTACTTTGGGCAATAATATAATATTATTGAATTTTTCTAGAATAGCATTTTAACAAATATTTAAAATAATAATATGATATTATCAGCGTTCTAAAAAATGCACTAGGCGGCCGCCTAGGCGCTCAACGGCCACCGGCCGCTCCGAAGATCCCCTCTACGGCCAACCTAGGCGAAAGAGCCGCCTAGGCGGTCCTGTGCGGCACTAGGCACAGCACAGCTGCCCTAGGCGCTGCGACGCAGTGTCAAACGCTGCGTCACGTAAAAGTTGGGATCCTTTTTTTTGTTTTGTGTTAAAAGCCCTAAAAGCCTAACATGTTGATTCATCTGTCTGCCAGCACCGTTGGACGCTCCTCCGGAATCACGCGCAGATATGTTTCATATTTTCATTTTTCCAACGTCATATGCCTCACCCGTCATCTGTCGCGGCTTCCGGCGTCGCAGGACGCTTACGGCGACGCCAGACGCGTCTCAAGATTCTTCCGACGGTGCCGGATGGCTCCAGCGACGTATCCGGCGCCGTCGACAACGCACGATGCTACGGCTGCGAGCTGCATTATGTTTTTATTTTTATTTTTATTTTTATTATTTTATTTAATTAAAACATTTTCTCAAATACATAGATACTTTGAATTTGCTTCTCTAAATCCTAATTAAATTATCTCAAAAAATTATTTTAAAATAATTTTTTTTAAGTTTCATTAATTAGAAATCTTATTAAATATTTTATATTTAAAATCATATTTATTAATTATAAATCATACTTTTATTCAAAATTTATATTCAAAATTTAAAAAATTCTAATAAATTTTATTAATTTATATAATTCAAATTTATATTATGTTAATTTTATTTTACTAATTATATTTTTTTATTAATTAATTTCAATAATCTTAAATTTTAAAATCCAAATATTGTATATATAAATTATAATTATATATTTTTTTTTGATTTGTTATAATTTATTAATGATTCTAAAGTTCTTAAATTTGTTTTGAAATCACTTTTCAGATTATTACAATTAAAATAGCAAGCAATCCATCATCGACAGCATCAGTTACTCAACTTAAATCTGGATTCTTAGAAGAAAGTCAAATAACATCGGATGAGATTTGGGATGTTAATTGATCCTAAGAACCTCGATAAAATTAAATGCAAGCTGTGTGGAAAAATAATGTGAGTATATAGATCAAAGAGCACAGAAAATATATTTGAAAATATATCTGGTTGTCGAAAAGCATCTTAAGAAGATAATAGCAAGTGTAAACAAGCTATTTTAGAAGGAGGAACAGGAAGAACAAAATAATGGAAGAATAAAATTGTATAGCAGAGGTGACTATTTCTCTTGATGAAGAAGAAGGTTCCGAAATTAAAGGGATAGATCCATCTAAAAAACCTCTTCCTCTTGGCCCCTAGATAGATTTGCATCAACAATTGCTCCAGAAAATGTATGTTCCGGTGGGAATAAAGTGCTTCGCCAAAAAAATATAAATGAGGCTCTTTTCAAAGAGAAAACTCAACAAGTTCAATAATATATTAGGAGATGGATTTATGAAAATGGAATCTCATTCAATGCCGTTGATAATGATAGTTTTAAGCAACTAATGGAAGCAATGGGTCAATTTAGACCAAGATTCAAGCCTCCAACTTAATATCAACTTACGGAACCACTGTTAAAAGCCAAAAGTGAAAGAACAAAACAACTGCTGAAGAAACATGAAGGAGAATGGGCAAAGAATGGATACTCGATCATGACAGATGCATGGAGTGATAGAAAAAGAAATATCCTAAATTTGTGTGTTAATTGCAAGGAGGGCACTACATTTTTAAAGTCCAAGGAGTCTTCAGATGAGGCACATACAGCTGAACTTATTTTTGAGTATATTGACTAGTGTGTTAAACAAGTAGTAGCTCAGAATATTGTTCAAATTATAACAGACAATGTCACCAACAATATGGCTGCAAAAAAATTGATGAAAGAAAAGTGACCTGGGATCTTTTAGCGTTCATATGCAACTCACACTGTTAATCTCATGCTTGAAAGTATTGGCAAACTTTCACGATATAAAAAGGTTATTGGGCAATCCAAATCTTTTACTATTTTCATTTATGCTCACCATAAGACATTGTCATTGATGAGAAGTTTCACAAAGAAAAGAGACAGTCCGGCTAGGAGTTCCCAGGTTTGCATCAAATTTCCTCACATTGCAAAGTTTGATTGAAAAAAAAGAGTTAAGGGTTTACAAGTGATATGTGGGAGACATGTAAATGGTTAAAGACAAATAAAGGGAAATTGGCTTACTCTACTATGATGAGCATGAGTTTTTGGAATGGTGTGACACTTTGTTTGAAAATATTTAATATTTGCTCCTTTGGTTAGAGTTGTTCAATTGGTAGATGGAGATAGAAAGTCATCGATGGAGTTTCTATATGGGGAGATTCTTCAAGCTAAAGAAGATATCAAGGTAGCCCTAAACAACGTGGAATCAAATTATCAGCCTATCATAGCAATTATTGAGTCAAAAATGAAGGATAGAATTGATACATCATTGCATACCACTGCCTTTTTGTAGAATCCCTATTTTTACTATAAAGATAGTTCTATTGCTCTTTATGAGGAGGTCGCAATGGGGATTTTTGAATGTATAGAAATTTTGCATGGCAATGAGTTGGATCTACAAGATACAATTATTAACAAGGAATTTGCAAAATATAAAGACAAGACTCGGTTATTTGGAAAAACACTGGCAGCATGTGAAAAAAATGATGATACATTTGATCCATGTGCATGGTGGAGTACATACGATTCTCACACACCCAACTTGCAAAGAGTGACATTGAGGATACTTTCATTAACTACAAGCGCATCTGGGTGCGAAAGAAATTGGAATACGTTTGAAGGAATAAATTTGAAACTTCAAGTCTTTATTCTTTAATTATAGTGAAGTGTATATTCATGTTACTAACTTTAATATTTACTCTCTTTTTTTTTAGATTCGCATAAAAAAGAAACAGATTGGATGTCAACAGATTGAACAATCTAGTATTTGTCTAATTTAATGGTAGATTGTTGAACAAACAAAAAATGAAAAAGAAAGGAATGTCGATGTCCTTCTTGCAAAAGATGCTTCAAATGCACAAGGTTGGATTGTGGATGGTGGGGAAGATGATGAAGTTGAACTAGGTTCTGGGCTCACATGGCAAATGGTTAATGAAGCAAGTGGAGCAGATGAAAATCTACAACCCCGAAGAAGCTCTAGAGTGAGAACTTCACGAGGATGATTTTGAATCCGAAGAATAAGAGGAGGAACACAATGATAATATTGAGTTTGTGTCCGATGAAGACCAAGTTGTTGAAAATTATGGACAAAAGAAGTAGAATAAATTTGGTGTTGAGTTTGTGTCCGATGATATTGAGTTTGTCTATGATATTTTATTAGTGTAATTTTGAAGTTCGCACTGATTTAAATTTGAGTGTGTTCTGTGACTATGATATTTTATTAGTTATGTAATTTTAAAGTTTGAACTCATTTTAATTTGATGTTATTGTGTTGGAGACTTGGAGTTATAATATGTAATTTATTATATTAATTATGTTGATACCGATTAATCCGCCTAGCACCGCCTAGTCCCCGCCTAGGCGACCTAGGCACTAGTCTAGCGCCCGACTAGCGTCTAGCGAATTTTAGAACCTTGGATATTATTCACCATACAGTAATTCAAAATAACTAATAAATAACTAATCTAATTAATCAATTCTACTATTTATTACTTATATTGTGTTATCATAAAATGTGGAACCGCCACATTAGCGGCCCTTATATTGTGTTATCATGCTATTTCATAGTTTTTATCAATCCTATGATGGAACCTCATTTGTATCTTTTGCATCAAATTATTTAATTTTCAACTCTTTTATCTTTCTCAATAATTTTGATTACACAGGTCCTAGTGATTCAATAAGGCAGATACAGATATTTTGACCATTTGATCTGGACAACCATAACAATTTTGATAACCATGATTTTTCAAAGTAACATATTAAAAGGAATATAACCATGCAGGAGGGCAAATTGGGAGTCGGGAGAACTCCAGAAATGATTAGCACACTACGAAATCAATGAAGGAATACCTTGGTCCCTCTCTTCATATTGCTACCTCGGAGATAGCCATACAACGTGATGTTCCTGTCACATTTCATATCTGCATGCACTCTTTCAGGAGGGGTGACATCTTCAAAGCGATCTACCAATATATAAGGATGAGAAGATCTCCAAGACAATTGTTGGGTTTTCATTACAGAGATAAACCTTGCAAGATTGTGAGTTTCACGTTTTGGGTACCTATAGTGCATGAAAAAAATAGGTACAAGATCAGTTGATAAGAACAAATCAACTATCAGATCATCATAAAAGATAGAAAATAAAATTAAAAAAGTGATGTTCAAGAAGATTCACAAATTTGAATAATGAATGAACCAAACTATTTGTACACACAAAAAATAGATTGGAGGAATCTTTCTTGTATGATTATATCATAGAGAAAGAGGAGGCAAAGCCTTCGAAAGATAACTACTTTGGGCAGCATCAAGAATTTCTCAATCATCTAGGTAGCACACAAAGTTTTGGAGCATAAGATGGAACAAGTCCATCTAATTAAGATTCATTAAGTAAATTAGAGATCTTGTGCAAAACAGAATATCAACAATATCAACAACAGTATTTCTGAATGGTGTGCAAGTGAGTTGCAACTAGATAAACAATCAAGATCAATTACCAAGGGTTTGCACTCAAAGACAATTTATTACTCACTAGAGAAAAGGAAAGTGAGAGGAGGGAGACAATTTGAATTTTCTTACTTTCCATGAATTAGCCCAGATAGATAGAATAACTTTGCGCCATCTCTAATCTCAGTCCAAAATCTATGCTTCAATCGCTGTTTTGTTTTCCTCAACTTTTTAACATCCTTGAACTTGTCAATATGTGTAAGAACTCCCATAACCTTTGGGAAACCATGATTTTGCAACACGTTAAGGAACTCAAACGTTTCCTGTAAAAGGAAAGAAATTATAATTTAGATTCACCTAGTTAATATGTTTACCCATAAAATCCAATTGTCACGCATTAAGAAGTAAATTTTAGGCATACAAGTATGAGAAGAATCTTTCTCAATGGTAAATAAATTGTAACAATGAACCATATGACATCATCTTAGGTTCCAAACAAAAACATATGTGTGGAGCATTACTGTTGCAACTAACAAATTTGGTTTTGTTGCATTCGAACCACAAAAGATATAGTTACCTTATTGTGTATGTGATACCTGTACATGCATAGGTTTGAGATGGTAGCATATCTTAAAGAAACCTCTAGAATAGGGAGGCTCGATAGCCCAAAGCTAATTAGTCATCATATAAGTGGGGACAACGAACACAAAGGAAAATATTACTAGGCAACAGGAGAAATATAGACTGAACCTAAGCTGAATACCTTTGTCTAATGACACCCCTTTGGGTCTTGTGGCTTTGTTAACATGGGGCTAAAGAATTATGTAGTAGAATCTCTGATATTATCAATGAATACCAATGACAAATCCTTTAGATCACAGGTCTTTACATCCTGTATGATCTATATGGTGACATAGTCTTCATTCATGAACACAACTGTTAGATCAAATGTGGCTATTGAATAGAAACCATACACAAGATTACTTATAAATTTCTCTTTCAAACTTGTATACGATTATAGTATGCACATGACAGTTTTTCCCCTACATGAACATGCTCTCCAAATAGGAACATTTCTACCAAGAAGAAAATGATTATGTGCATAATGCTTTGGTACTTAGAAGCCACTTGCCTACATACTCTACAACACCTTTTTCAAGTTTGTGTGTGCTTGATGAAAATTGAGAGCATGTAGGGAAATGGCTGACGAATGATGATATACATGTTGTGATTAATTGCACCAATGATAAATGATTTAGAATTTAGGTTAATAAACTCAGAGACATATCAACACGGTTTAGAAAACATGACTGTTAGAATTCCCAAAAAACGCATGTGACACATATTATTAACAAGTTGTCTTACCTTCAGAAACTTCCTTTATAAGGACTCATAGTTGTGGTTCATTAAATTTTTGGGTGTCTACTTTAAAGCACAAAGACAAATTTTGTGTACAACTCTTTTATTTTTCTCGCAATCTTATGTATGCATAAAAAATTAGCTACATGTAAGGTTGAAACAAGCCGAGTCAAGTCAAGCTTGATTGCATTCAAGCTTGTTTATTAAAATTACAACAAGCTTGAGACGGTTCAAGCTTTTGATCAAGCTCAACTAGAGATATTTTCGCTTATAATTTAGTTAAAAGTAAGTACTTAAATCATTTTCTCACCTTTAACAAAAGTTACAAAAAAATTTAAAGTAATATCCTTTTATACATTTGAATAAAAAATAATATAATAAGATCGTAATCAACATTTAGACAAGTTAATAAATAAATTTGTTCATAAATTGTCCATGAATTTTGTTGATGAAAGTTAATGAGTTGAGCTCACAAGTATTCAAGCTTTTTTGTTGTGATAAGCTTGTTTATTTAGGATATTTTGTCTTATCGAATGAACATAAATGAGTCATCATCGAACTGAGTATCAAGTTTGTTTAAGAACAACATCTTCATTTCCAACCGAGCTAAGTTAGGCAAAATGTGTCACTTTCAAAATTTAAATTGGTTTAACCTTTGGGCTTGGGGCAACTGACAATGCCAGATTCTGTCAATATGAATATAATAGGAAAAACAGATAGTCATACTCACCATCTCAAAACCATAACTACCGTCAACTAGCATCAGTGCAAGGTCAGCGATTTTTGCTGCATCTATCATACCATTCATATCATTTGGGCACTCGATAAACTGCACCCTCCTTGACTTTCCTAGGAAATTAAAAGGAATATTTTATTATTTCATATTAAGTTCTATGCCAGATAAAAGGGAAGGTAATGCAATAACTATGCGAGGAAAAAAATATATACCTGACACGACAGTAATTGGACCACGAACTTCAGAAAGATTGTGCTTAGTGTAATGCTTTACCAAA
Organism: Boesenbergia rotunda; assembly: GCA_024364735.1. Lineage (NCBI taxonomy): Eukaryota > Viridiplantae > Streptophyta > Magnoliopsida > Zingiberales > Zingiberaceae > Boesenbergia > Boesenbergia rotunda. The sequence goes on from JAGFNQ010001194.1 coordinate 330,441, forward strand.
CACTTAATTAGAAGAGATTTCCCAACCTGCAAAACATTTTTGGGTCAATCATTTCTATTTCTCAGGCTACCCTCTCAAAGCAATTAGACCAAAGCAACTTAAAATTTTATTGTGATTGAGAGATTAAAATTTGACCTTGGGAGGTCCCTGCACAACAACAACAAAAGGAGGTTGCTCCCCAGTAGAACGATCTATGGTGGGAACATGAAGCCTGCGTTGTTCTTTCTCTGCAGCTCGAGACTGTAGTCGCTTGGCTTTCACAGACGAATTAAAAGCAAATGCCTACAGGAAGACAAAATAAAATAAAATAAAATCCTTTTAATGATTACAGAGAAAAAAATTCCCGAAAAAAATGGACAACGGGTTCGCTTGGCATTGGCTGTTCCATAAACCTTTGGATTTTTATTCTTTCCATCTTCCTCTGAATTTCCCTTCTTATTCTTCTTTTTGGCAGAAGCACCTGTTTTATGTGATCGATGAGACTTGTGCGATTGTTCCTGATCCATTGCCATTGTCAACCTAAGAAACGAGGTTCCAGAGCACATCAGAAAAAATATTAATTAATTAAATAAAAATATAAAAGTAAGGGAGAAAAGCTAATCTAGAAGGAAAAAAGATACAAAACTCTAGAGCCCCAGGACCTCTTCCGACTCACTCTCGGTTGCCGCCGGAAAAGGCACTGTCACAATGGCGTGTGTTAGGTGGGAAGAAGGGCTGCTGATAGATGAAAATAATGGCAAGAGACGGAGGCGGATGGAAGAGGAGGCTGCTACGGTTCACAGGGACAAGGGGAGGAAAAAGGCAGCTGCGGGATTACGACAAGAGACGAGAGTAGGGAGATCAGCAACTACTGCTCGAGGAGCAAGGTAGAACATCCCCAAACCCTACATGCGCAGCTAAAACCCAATCAACGCAAATAAAAACAATTCGCTAACTCCCACCTACTCGGCTGTATTTCTCCCCCACGCCAGGAACGGAGAGGATGGGGTGATCGCGCCTTTTCTGTCTCGTAGAGGTGTGGCTGGGAGAAACAGAAGAAGTCGACGCAAGAGGACGGAGCGGGGAGGGGATTGCGAGATCCGCGGTGAGAGAATGCGAGGAAGTTAAGTCCGATTGCTATTCCGCCTCCGGCGCTGGAGTTCGGAGAGGAGGAGAAGGCGTGGGAGAAGACGGCGGCGGCGGGCGTCGCGCGTGCTTGGGGTGGGAAACGGGATCGGCGAAGAAGGGTTTTTGAGGGCGGTTTTTAAAAACCAACCGGTTCGGTTGATATGACGCCGATTTATACAACTATAGATTGCAAAATGGAACTATTAAATTTCGAGGGAAATAAGAAATCTATTACTCTAAAAAAAACTAAGAAATCTAAATTATTTTTAACATTTTAATACAAAATAATAATAAATTATTTATTTATTTGTTTAATCGATTGATTGATTAATTAAAATTTTTAACTTTAACTAATTCTCTAAGAATAAATTATCTAAATAAATAAATTTAGTTATTTAATTTTATTTTAAAAAAATATATATTCTTTTCATCCTTTCAAAAGAGCTATCGCCCATTGAAAAAAAAAATCTTTAATATATAATTTTTTTTATTTCCTCAAAGTGTTTAATTTTCAATTACAAGTTATTCTGTCTGATGAGTTCTTCACTCATTTCAAGTCCTCGCGGTTGATGTGAATTTTGTCATTTTGAAATTTAGAAGTTAAGATTTGACAAATTTAATATGTCCCCTCCATATGTTAGTCATAACATCTGAGCTAGTAATCTTTATGATTTATCTCTTTCATACATATCGTATTTTAAATTTTGATAGTATGAGTCGAATTTCAATAAAACTGATACTCTTGTTATTATTTTAGTTAAAGAAATCATATATACTTCAAAATATAAAAAAAAAATCAACATGCAACTACAATTTTTTAATAAGCCTACAAAACAAGGAATAAAATACATAGTTAAATAATATGAATATTTCATGATAACTTTTGATAACTTTTCAGGAAGCGCGATAATTTCATGATAACTTTTGATAAAATTCAGGAAGCGCGATAATTTTTAACAAGACGTCTCATTTTCAGAATTGATCAATTGTCATGCAAATTGAATCTTAATTGTTTGAAAAATACGCTAAGTTATAATATGTCAATTGTCATGCAAATTGAACCTTAGTTGTTTGAAGGGTCGTGTATGGTCAGCTTGATCTTTATTGAAGAAGATGTAACGGAAAAAAAAAGAAGGTCTTCTAAAGGGCTTAAAGGTAACGGTGTTGTAAAAATTTTCTGTCGATGGAAAATAAAAAATTAGGTTAAGATAATATCCTAAATCCTTGAGGGCATCTCCTTTTATAGGAATCTATTTTGTTATTAGTCCATAGATGATAACGGATTGGGCTAAAGAGTTTTACACATTAAATTCACTTCCAATAATTCAAAAATCAATAAGCATGAGTTAGATCATTTTAAAGTGTTCAAATTATATTTAAAAATTCAACTTACAAATAAGCTCACCTAATAGGGATAATAATTTTCAACTGGAGATGAATGACTCGGTTCCATAAACAGACCATCAAACAAATTTGGAAGCGCGAGCAACTCCTCGCCCAATATCTAACTATCTAATGGCCTAAAATTTTTATCCCATTGGAGAAAAATATTCCACGGTTAGCCATCAATGTCTCAAATTTTTTATTCCATCGGAAGAAAATTGAGATTAAATCGTGAATGTTTGAGAAACTGTTTGAGGATCCGACTACAGCTAGTGCAAACCTCTCTTGATCATGCTTCATGTTCTGTTTTTTCATGGGCAACAATTAATGGCCAAATTGCAAATGGTTTTATGGCCATTTTATGAAGTTGATTTTGAAAAGGAAAACGTTCACAAAGGCTAGAAAAAGATGATTACACAAATACAACAAAGTTACTAAAGCAGAAATATTAATATTTGTTCACTTGTATTGCTTTACAAAATGAGGTCAATAGAAAGTCAATTATCAGCAAACCACTAAGCTAAGAGATCTAAATATACATGTGGAATATTAAAAATATTGTCTGAGCCCAGGTTCGAACTGGGGGCCTCTAATGTGTGAGACTAGCGTGATAACCAACTAAACCACCCAGACATATCATCGAACACGAATAATATTATTTTAATTTATATTTTCATTCGATCTCCATTTCTTATGAAACTATGTAATTGTCTATAATAAAATACATGTCAACCATATTGCCTTTATAATAATGGGAATTGTTATGCAGAGCAGAAGAAAAATAGAAACTAAAAAAATCTTTAATCAAAGATTGAGATTTTTATTCGTATAATATATAATATTATTGAAAAAAAGGGAATACATCATCATCAAAAATTAAAGAAAAACAACAAGAAGAAGAACAAAACAACGATTAAGAATTAATTTGAACATTTGTAGTGGAATATTGTAGCAGTTTCCTGATAGACAGCACAAACTAAGACTATCTAGTTGCTTCCTTGTACAAATAAGAGTGGGATCGATCATAAGTTAACATAAGATTTTGTTCTTTTGCATTTATTAGGATGGAGTAGCTTTTTCTCTTTCTTTCAAATAGGGAGTTAATAAATCAAGTTAATGCAAATATAGTTCATGCCAAAAAACAAAACAAAACAAACAAAGTAATTAAGAAGACAAGTGCTACAACAAGCAGTAAACACCATCAAAATAGACAAGGAAATTAAATATATAAATTCTTTTGTCAACTATTATAAACTGTGTAATTATATTCCTTGATTCTTACCTTTGTTGGCGCGTACGTTATCATACTTTTCTAAAGCATGAAGGTTTCAGGTGATATATACATTCATATATATAATACAAAGTACCTGTATTATTGTTTCCTTAAGCTTCGAGTCTAGACGACATCTCATATGTATCATTCATCATACGACACCACATCTGCAAGCTAAGAGAGCTCCTCACTATTTCCATACCACATTACTTGAGCTAATGCACAACACCATATAACTTTTATGATCCAGAAGCTGACCGGTGGGATGGCGATGCCTGATGATGCGACTAATTAGCTGACGAAGATGACCTGAAAAAGAAACTTCAGGGAATGTTAGAAGGGCGCTGGAAGGGTTTTTGGCGATCCCATTCCGACGCTCAAGTCAGCGAGCCTTCTTCGGAAAGAGAAAAACAATATGTTTTTGAAAAAAAAACAAGAAAACTCTAACCTTTCCAAGGGACCTTAATTATCTTTTATCTTACTCCTCGATCGTTCTTCTTGGGATCTTAATGATATTTAATGCAACCATTATGTTAGCCTTCTCATAACGGCCAATCCTCGTTAAAACGTGTAATAGTTTCTCTTTTCTCATCATTTGATATAATGATAGTGCCCCAAAAATATTAAATGCCCCCCCTATTGGATAATACTCATATGGGGTACTTAATGGAGCTTGCTTTGACTGAAAAGAAGCTAACCCTATCTACCAGAAACTACCCTGGCCTCCCTGACCAGGAAGGAACTCCTGATCGGGGAACACCTACTCCGCTAATTATATCAAAGGTATTCTCCCTTTATGACTAGTGCTTAATCCAAATCCCGTTCGGGACCATGGTTCCTAGCCGGATTCCCGACCGGGACCAACGTCAGGTTCCCGACCGGGACCAACGTCAGGTTCCCGACCGGGGCATCATTTGGCTATATGGGCGTATCCACACAGGCATCCTTATAACACCTGTTGGCCCACGTGATAGTACCGGCTAACCTTACAATCATTCTACTTTATGCAAAACATTTTCAAAAACAGCGTTCATGATAAACAAGATAATAGTGACTCATTAGAATTACTTAAAATCTCCAATAGTGAAATAAAAATACCAAATATGCTCCATTGAAAATCTACTTTTGTAGTCATTATAGCGATCGAACTTATTATGATTCTTCTATTAGCCAATTATGTATTCTTTTAGTAGATAACTCTTTAATCTGTTAATGTACTCCAGTTGAGGGACTTTTTATGATAGTTAACCACTCTTCAATTACTTGATGCACCTCTAGGAGTAGTTGATGACTCTATGGCTGTGTTTGGTAGGGTGTAATCCACCTTATAATGTAATCCAGATTACATTACAAGTTGGATTCCTTTGTTTGAAATAACTTTAAAATTGTAATGTAATATAATCTCGATTACAAAAGAGGTTGATGATTTGTAATCTGGATTACAAAACAAAACCTCCGTAATCTGAATTACATTACAGCTTGTAAAGTCGTCGGCCGGGTGGCGACGGTCGTTGGTCGTCGACGGTTCGCCGGTCGCCGGCCGGCGACCGCCGCCGTCGGCCGGCGACCGCCGACCGCCGACCGCCGCCGCCGTCGGCCGGCGACCGCCGCCGCCGCCGGCCGGCGACCGCCGATGGTCGTCGGTGGCTGGCGGTTCGCCGGTCGTCGGTCGCCGGCCGGCCGCCAACGGTTCGCCGGCCGCCGGCGGTTCACCGGTTGTCGGCCGCCGGCGATTGCCAGCCAATCGATGGTCACAGGCCGACCGGCGGCGGTCGTCGGTCGTCAATCTTGATTACATTACAGGATGGATTACCCCTCACCAAACAAAGGAATCCAACTTGTAATGGTTATCAAAGATTATATACAACTCATTACCAAACATAACAATGTAATCAAGATTATATTACATTACATTACAAACTTGATTACATTACAGACCCGATTATATTACCCCCTACCAAACGTAGCCTATGGGTGTGTTTGGTTGACAGTTATCATTGATTACCTTGGTTATCCATCCAAGATTATCAATGATAACCTTGTTTGGTTTAGAAAATCGACGGTTTTCGAGTAATGATCCATGTCTAACATGTCAACAAAAGGGACATGAAATCTGAAATTGGAAAACCAAGAAAAAGTGAGATTTTTCTTAATTCCGGGATTATGAATTTTTTCCCCAAAAATTATCCTTCAATATTTTTTTTAAGACAAATACCCTTAATAGTTAATTAACTAACAAAACCTTAGCTTTTGAGAGATAAGTCATTTTATTCGGTTAAGATTCAATACGAATAAGATTCAATATAGAATTATTTTTGCTTGTTGTATTTTGCATAATTTCATAAGGTAAAAAATGACAATTGATCCAATAGAGAGTGAGCTTAATGACCTCAAGTCAAATGAAAGTGACGATGATGTTGATGACGACGACGATGATGGTGATTTGATTAGGCATTGCGAGACTAGTCTTGCTTGGACTGAGTGAAGATACAAGCTTGTGGATGATATGTTCACGAGTTGGTAGTCATCGGTTAATTAAATATATTTTTATTTCTTGAAATTTAAGTTTTATTTTTATGTATTTGAACTCTTTGATTATGATGAGGTTTATTATTTATTTGAATAGTTTGGACAATTTGTTTTTATCTGGGTTTTGTTTATTATTCATTTGAACCATTTGATTATGTTTTATGCAAGAATAATATGTTATTTGGATGGTTTAATTTCAGTTTTTAATGGAAGGAAATAGTCAGAAGAGGATAAAAGTAGTAGCAACGACCAAGGGCTGCACCGACTGAACAAGTAGGAAGTTCAAAAGAAAATCTCAAAGTACTAAATATATACTTGTGGACAAAACAAGAGGATGTTGTATTAGTTGACTGTCTTGTTGAGTTGAGCAAAGATTCAGCTTGGAAGAGCTAGAATGATTTTCGAATTGGGTAGTTGTTCCATTTGGAGAAAGTCATGGCTACTAAATTTTCATCCAGCAATTTGAAGGCTACCCCCCATATCGAGTCAAGTACAAGCTACTGAAGAGATAGTTCTATACTATCAATGATATGCTGAATCATAGTAGTGGATTTGGGTGGAACGATGCTAAAAAATATATTATTGTAACAAAAGATGTCTTTGATGATTGTGTTAAGATAATTTATTTTTGTGTGTTTATCATCTACAATGAGAATGTTTTTTCATATATATGCCCTCTTATCCATTGTTCATCCTAATATGGACATCATCGTCAGGGAAGAATGTATCTTTTATATATATAGAAATACTCTCCTGTGGACCGTTTTCTACGGACCACGTACGTGGCACCTGCCTGATCGATCAGGTTGACCGATCAGTCGTTACCCAATGTCGACGAATTCACCGCTATCCCTAGGGTTCATCACGCCGACGGGTTCACCGCACCCCTTAGGGTTATAGTTTTGTTTGGGGCGGCGGCCAAAGGCCGCCGATGGTGTCGATTAATCAACGATCGGCCACCATCAGTGCAGCGCCCTGCGTGTCTGGCGCTGTGGTCCGCACGGGTCGACACCGCGTGGTCCGTAGGATAGCAAAATTCTCTCTCTCTATATATATAATAGAAACGTCAACTCATTTGTTCTTTCATATATATATATGCCTATATATATATATATATATATATATATATATATATATATATATATATATATATATATATATATATATATATGCCCCTCTCTCTCTCTCTCTATATATATATATATATAAAAGCGTCAACCCATTTGTTCTTTCATATATATGCCCTCTTAAGCTCATTTATTTCATGATTGTGAGTTTTTTTACTAATGATATATTTTAATTTAGAGTGATCTAGTTACTATTGGTTTAAGGAACAAAGAATTCCCCCACCTCGATGACTTGATGTCTGTGTGGCGGCAAGATCGTGTTACAGGAGCTAATGTAGAAATCCCAATTGATACAGTAGGAGAGATAAATTTATGCGATGGAGAGACTAACACGTTTGAGCTTGAAAAAGATGAACATGTTGAAGGTCACAAAGATGAAGAATCTGATGATGGCAACCGAGCAATAGGGAAATCACTCCAAGTTCATCAATTTGTCCAACAAACAAGAAGTCAACCACTAGAAAGAAAAAAATGGAAGTCTGATTGATCCTGTCGCTGAGCGGAGTGGGGCCGCAACCGGATGACGGTGTAGAGATGAATGACGTGAATGCTGACTGGATGCCCTCGCTCAGAATGACTCAGCGAGTGAGGGGTGTCCTCCGACCGGACGTAAGTAGATGTCGCCTGGTGAACCGCCGACCGAATGGAAGTAGACCTGCTGGGGAAGATGACCGTTAGCAACCTAGCCGGGAAACGCCCCGGCCAGGCACTCCGACGGTCAAGTCAGTACTCCGGTGAACAGGAAAAATAATGGAGCACTGTAGACAAGTGGCTTCACGCGTACCTGATAATGAGGAGGGGAGGGGCTTATATAGCCGAGGAAAAGGACCAAGTCTGACCTGTGTCAGAATTCTCTGAACTGGTCGGGGAATATTGTATGATTATGTCGACTGCTAGCCAACATTCCTTGTCGTATGCTATTTGTCTTATGTGAGAACAAAGAACGGTTTCCGTACACCTCCGACCGGAGCCACCTGGCGCCAACGGCGCGACAGGGCGGCGTGCCAGGAAGTGTCAGTGTCAGTTCACACGAGTGGTGACAGCCTGTTATCTGCAGCTGGTGCAGATATATTTTGTCGTTATTCCCGGGTGATTCCGGGAGAGAGTGCCCGAGTGGGCGCCGGGCGTGCAAGCCTGGGGGACTATGCATGTGAAGGGTTGCCGGGCGGATGCACCCGAACGCTTAGGCGTGTGGCCCTTATGTGGCCGGGCGGCAGTACCCGGGAAAGAGGGCGTAGAAACCGGGCGGAAGTACCCTGATAAACGAGGTATAATAACCTTATGATGGCAGGCCGGGATTGACCGGTCGGATGAACCGCTACATTTATTCTGACCGGCCGCCTTGAGTCCGACCGGCCGGCAGAGACCCTGGGACCGGCTAGGGTGTTTGTCAAGCTGGCTACCCGTACAATGACGTGGACCCTGAAGTTGGCCAGGCCGTTTGCCACGTTGGCTGTCCGTACGGTGCCAAAGATAGGGCAGGATCAATAGCCTTCCCCTCGAGTCTAGTCGAAGGAGGCGATCAGTCCGACTGACTGGACTGTTTGTGTACAACCATTTTGCGGCCGAGCTACTTTTGCCCGTTTAATATCCGGCCGGCTTAACATGATGCTCAACAGCTGATGTTGATAAGGTCTGAGTGGGCAAACAGTTCCTTGCCGCTGACCGGAACGTGGGTAACCATGCATCCGTGTGCGGTGTATTGCGCGAGCCGCCTGGGTGGAATAAGATTGTTGATCAAGAGGGACGTGAGTCGCCATGCGCCATCTTGTTTAGTGAAGACGTCCGACCGGACGAGGAGTAATAGGGGAGCGTGGGCCGCCACGCATTCCCGACTAATCACTGACACGAAGAAGAATTCTGAGCAGATAAAAATTTTGTCCGGGAGGAACGTGGGCCACCATGCCCTCGTACATTGTCCTGCGTAAGCAGAATAACTATTCCCGACTGAAGGGAGCGTGGGTCGCCACGCGTGCGTACATTGTGAATGCGTCCGACCGGACGAGTGTTGTTGGTGGGTAGGAGAGTGGCTTGCCCCGTGTCGCCGAATTATTGGCTGTTCTTTGATGACACTTAGTCGAGTGAACGTTTGTCTTGAGTCGCAAGGCACATGGAGTGCCACGTGCCCCAAGACAATTTTCCCGTGATCGCCCGAGTCAGTCAATTAATGGAGACGTGACATTCTAAGTCGAATGAGGTGATGTGATATGCCCGATGCGACCGGCGCCTTAACGGCATCACATCCGCTTTAATGATCCGGGCCACGTGGCGCACGCTGGTTGGCCGACCGGGATGCGATTTATCCCCATGATTACGAGCTTTTAATGGCCATTAACGCGCGTAATTCTTTCCGCCACGCGGCAGCTTCCGGCTGGCCAACCGGACGGCGCGCCCTGTCGCTGCTGCAGGCGACGTCAGCGCCTGCGGCGCGTCTTTTTCGAGGCTGATCGTGGGACGCCTCAACGGCATGGATGAGGCTATCGCCGTACACGTGGATCGCCATCGGACGGTCTCCCTTCTTTCGGCCTAGCTATAAATAGGCCTCCATATTCACCGAAACCCTCATTTGCTCTTCACTGTTCTCTCTCTAACTCGGTGCTTCTCGCTCCTTGCCGCCGTCTTCGCGTGTCGCCGCCGCTCTCGTGCTTCTCCGCCTGTTTCCTAATCCTTTTCGCCACCACCTACGGTCAGATTCTCCCCTTTTCTTCCCTTTCTTTCTGCTCCATGGCTGCCTCTACGTGGTATACTTCCGTCGAGTCTACCCTTAACGACGAGACCGTCTCCGATCTCCGACTGGCCTACGATATCCCTGAAAACTATCGCATCGTCGTTCCTACAAAGGCTGACAGACCACACAAGCCCCCGGCCGGCTTCTTTGTGTTTTTCCGGGACCAGCATACGTCTGGCCTGCGCTACCCTCTTCATCCCTTTATTGTAAAGTTCTGTAACTTTTTCCATGTGCCTATCTTCCAGCTTTCTCCCAATGCCGTTCGTATACTATGTAACCTAATAGTTCTCTTTACCCTTTACCGAGTCCCCCTCCGACCGGAGGTTCTTTATTTCTTTTATTATCCGAAGAAACAGGAGGCCGGGAATTTCTTTCTCCAAGCCCGGGCCAAATTATCCATAGTGGAGAATATTCCCTCCTCGAATAAGGGGTGGAAAACCCATTTTTTCTTCATAAGCCCTCCGACCAGCCCTGGGTTCCCGATCGGATGGGTTGAAGACATGCCCCCTATAACTCCCTTAAGAAATTTTAAGTCCGACCCCTTATTTATAATGGCTGTTTCTCGACTCGGGGGCCTCCGCTTCGACGGCATGAAACTTCTTAACGACGCCGTCTTGTATATATTTGGGCTAAGCCGAGTGCCTGCCGCCCTGCCCAACACCTTCTGTAAGTCATTTTTTGTTTCGTACTTCTTTCTCCCTAACTCAATATCTTCTGATGTTGCAGCCAAGATGATGTGGGAAGCGGCCCTCGATGCGGCCCTGGGCATGGAAGACGAAGAAGTAAACGCCCGGGCGGCCGAACAACTGCGTCTGCGCCAGGCCGGTCTGCCCGACCAACCTCCAATTCCTGAGAGCGCGGAGCCCGCCTCTCCGGCTCCTTCTGCCCAACCAGCGGCGACCGGTTCTGTGGAGCCGGTCGGCTCATCAAAATCTCCTGCCCCTGCAAGATCCTCCGGCAAGCAGAAGGCTCTGCCTTCCCTGCAGAAGTCCCTGCCTTCCAAGCGGAAGGCCAGTGCTTCTATCCGTATTGAGGAACCGGCGGAGGTGGACCTATCCTCTTCTGATTCTCCTGACCCGCAACCTTTGCAGAGGCGCCCGAGGACTTCTGCGTCGGGCTCTCGTTCCCAGCCTGCAGAGGCCGCTGCCAGCCCGGCTAGAGCAAGCCGGTCAGCTGACGCACCGGGTTCGTCGCGCTCGGGGGGACAACGTTCCCAGACGGGTGGCTATGGCGTATATCTCCCCTCGGTCGACCCAGTGGCCCCCTTCGAAGTCCAGCAGCGGCTTACCCTTTATGGGGAATTGGCGGACTGCTGGGAGCAGGGTATGAGGGAGGGGACTTCCAGACCCCCGATCCGACTGGCCGACCAATTCATTCAGGACGCTACGCATGTAAGTCCGATGCTTCAATGCTTAACTAACTTGCTTTTTTCTAACATTCTTATTGTAGTTTTGGGCCTCCTGCTCGAGCGTCGCCTATGCCTTGGTTACCAACACCAGGGGACGCCGAGCGGCCGAGCGGCGGATTGAGGAATGGGAGCTCCGCCAGGCACACGCGAACTTACCGGCCGGCGAGGAGGGCACCGCTATTCTCCGTTTGGAGATACTGGACCTTAAGGAGAAACTCCGTTCCGCTGAAGCGCTCTTGACGGAGGAAATCACCCGAGCGGAGGCAGCCGAGCGGGCGTTTGCCCGGTCTTCATCCCTGCACGAAACCCTTAAGCAGGGGAGGAAGAAGGCTCTGGATAGGCAGCGCCGTGCCCGATCGTACCTCGACAAGAAGACTGTCGAGGCCCAAGCCTTGAAGGCGGAATTAGATACGCTGATGAAGTCTTCGGAGGAGCTCCGGACGACCTTGAACGAAAAAGAGCAGGAGCTGGCGACTCGGGAGTCGGACTTGAACGCCAAGGAGAAGGCTTTAGACTTACGAGGAGACGAGCTCCGTTTGTCTGAAGGACTGCTGGCTTCTCAAGCCGTTGCCTTGGAGGAGAAGGACAAGGAGTTAGCTAACCTCCGGGCGGAAATTGACAGCCTGAAGCTGTACCAAGCAGGCGAGCCCGCCCGGATGGACGCACATCGCCTGGCTTACATCAACTCCAAAGAGTTCGGCCAACAGCTGGGCAAGCGGACATCTGATATGTTCAAGATGGGCCTTAACAGCGCTGTTTGCAGCTCCAAGAGAGCGGCCATCTGCCTGCCGACCTTCCTGCCAATGCGTCAAAGTGAGCCGGGTCAAGGAGCTACTCCCTAAAGACTTCTTCCAGCCCTTTACCTAAATTTTAATCATGTAATCTTGAGCCGCCGGTTGGGGCTCTCTTTTGTAATGCTTCCGAGTAAGCATCAATGAAAAGCCTTTCCTTCTACGTGTCACTTTAGATAGCGACTAAGCAGATGTTGCTGATCGGCTAGCCGGGTGGGGGATATGGATCGCCTTAAGCCCGACCAGAGAGCCGAATTAAGCGCAGGAAAATGGTTGTGTAAGGTAGACGACTGGTTGATCTGACTAAGGTGAGTCACCACACGTCCGACCGGATTCAGATTCAGTCTTCTGGGTGGGCTGTTGTTTTAATCAGTCGCCGACCCAGGCTTCTGAAGGAAATCAATCTTCCGCGTGGAACGCCACGCATCCGACCGGGCACCTCTTCAGGCTTCCGGATGGACCTATCTTCCACGTGGGTCGCCACGCTTCCGACCGGGAACCAATACAGACTTCCGAGTGGGCTGACGCTTCCAGT
>JAGFNQ010001195.1:0-73807 GCA_024364735.1 Boesenbergia rotunda
AATCCAGTGGGAGAATTGCTTGGTCTAATACATACTGATGTATGTGGACCAATGTCAACTCTTGCACAAGGTGGCTATAGCTACTTCATCACCTTTATCGATGATCACTCACGATTCGGGTATGTGTTCTTGATTAAACACAAATCTGAAGCCTTTGAGAAATTCAAAGAGTTCAGAAATGAAGTAGAGAAACAGCTTGGCAAAAGTATTAAGATACTTCGATCCGATCGGAGTGGTAAATACTTGAGTCAAGAGTTTCAAGATTATCTTAGGGACAATGGGATATCGTCTCAATGGACTCCGCCGTATACACCACAGCATAATGGTGTATCTGAGAGGTGCAACCGAACCTTGATGGACATGGTTAGGTCGATGATGAATCATGCAACTCTTCCAAAATCCTTTTGGGGCTATGCACTTAAGACAGCTATTTACCTGCTAAACAGAGTCCCGACCAAGGTAGTCTCTACTACTCCATATGAGATATGGAATAGTAAGAAACCTCACTTAACTCACCTTAAGATATGGGGTTGTCCTGCTTATGTGAAGCGGACTATATCAGACAAATTGGATGCTAAGTCTGATAAATGTCTATTTATTGGATACCCTAAGGAAACGAAGGGCTACCAATTCTATCATCTCTTGAAACAAAAGGTGTTTGTTTCAAGGCATGCTGTATTTCTGGAAAAAGAATTTCTTTTATAAGAAAACAGTGGGAGTGGCATTGAACTTGATGAAGTTCAAGAAACTCCAATAGACATTACAGAGACACCTAGTCTAGACCCACAACCAATAACTCATAATGATGAGCTATCAGTTGAACCTAAAACAACACCACCTCTTCGTAGGTCTGATAGGACACGCAATATTCCAGAGAGATACGTATTTCTCATAAGTGAATCGAACGACGTGCTACTCATAAGCGATGACGAACCTATCAGTTATGAAGATGTTCTGAAATGTTCAGAAAGGGACAAATGGCTTGAAGCCATGAAGTCGGAAATGGATTCCATGTACGAAAATCAAGTATGAGACTTGGTTAACCCACTTGAAGGGATTAAGCCCATAGGGTGAAAGTGGTTTTTCAAGAAGAAAACCGACATGGAAGGTAATGTAGTTACCTTTAAGGCTAGATTAGTGGCAAAAGGATATCGTCAAAAACAAGGAATTGATTATGACGAAACCTATTCACCAGTAGCTATGCTTAAATCCATTCGGATGCTCCTAGCCATAGCAGCTCATTATGATTATGAGATATGGCAAATGGATGTGAAAACAACTTTTCTTAATGGAAACCTGCTTGAGGATGTATACATGATACAACCTGAAGGTTTCACATCGGTTGATAAAACCAAAGTATGCAAGCTTTGACGATCCATATATGGACTGAAGCAAGCATCTAGGAGCTGGAACATCCGTTTTGATTAGACAATCAAAGAGTTTGATTTCTCACAAAATCCTGACGAACCTTGTGTGTACAAGAAGGTTAGTGGGAGTGCAGTCGTATTCCTAGTATTATATGTCGATGACATATTACTTATAGGAAACGATATATCAGTCTTACAGACAGTTAAAATATGGTTGTCCAAAACTTTCTCCATGAAAGACCTGGGAGAAGCAACCTATATCCTTGGAATTAGAATCTATAGAGATAGATCAAAACGGTTGCTTGGTCTTTCGCAGTCTACATATATAGACCGAGTGCAAAAAAGGTTTAGCATGTCGGAATCCAAGAATGGTTACCTTCCCATCAGGCATGGGATCAACCTTTCAAAGTCTATGTGTCCGCACACAGAAGACGAGAGGATTTGCATGAATAAGATTCCCTATGCATCCGCGATAGGATCTATCATGTATGCAATGTTATGTACTAGGCCCGAAGTATCGTATGCTCTGAGCGTCACAAGCAGATACCAGTCGGATCCAGGAATGGATCATTGGGTAGCTGTAAAGACAATCCTTAAGTACTTAAGAAGAACTAAGGATGTGTTCCTAATATATGGAGAAGGAGATATGGTAATACGTGGGTATACAGATGCCAGTTTCTAGACAGATAAGGATGACTCCAAATCTCAGTCTGGATACGTATTTACTTTGAATGGAGGCGCAGTAAGTTGGAAAAGTTCCAAATAAGACACCGTAGCGGATTCTACCACGGAAGTGGAATATATCGCAGCTTCGGAAGCAGCAAAGGAAGCAGTCTGGATCAAGAAGTTCGTCTCCGAACTTGGCGTGGTTCCAACCATTGATGAAGCAGTGCCGGTTTACTGTGACAACAATGGAGCTATTGCACAAGCAAAGGAACCAAGGTCTCATCAGCGATCCAAACACGTGCTTCGCCGTTATCATCTGATCAGAGAGATTATAAGTAGGAATGATATACAAATTGAGAAAATTCCCACTGAAAGGAATTTAGCGGATCCTTTAACTAAGGCCTTGCCTCAAAACAAGTTTGAGGGTCATGTTAGAGCCTGTGGTATTGGATACCGTAGCGATTGGCATTAAAGCCAAGTGGGAGTTTGTTAGTGATATGAGAGAAGTGTCCTAAGGCAATCGCCTTATGATTGTAAACATTTATTTTAATAAATGATAATTCACTATTTGAGTATACATGTTTGTGTATTTGATTGGGATCTTAAACTCATCTACTGATTAAATATCCCTAGTCGATGTGCAATTGTGATGGGATCCGCAATACAATTGACAGCATAAGAGAATTTGTGATGGGATCACAACTAGTGATTATCTCTAAATGTGCAATTGTGAAGTATTGAAAATAGCCCTAGTCGATGAATTGATAAATAAGAACACTATCAATTCTGTTGAGACTAGCATGGGTTATTCTCTAATCAGCTGATTCTCACTGGCTGGTGACATTGGGATGTCCGGAGATAAACATGGATGCTAGTTAAGGGAACTAGTTCATTGGAGTGACTAGCTGTAAAACTTCATATGGTAATCTATATAGATATGTCAATGAAGTTATTACTGCAGCTTAAGTGCGATGTTCCTGTGACTTGCGGTGTTCAAGTCATTTTGGTCATGGAGACTTATACTTTAACATCTTAAGCAAGCATCTCCAAGGAGGTGTGGACCCAGGACGATTGGGTATAAGCCGAAGTGCCTGAAGATGTTTGAACAGCCTACAAAGGATTCACCACTCCTTGCGAGGAGATGTATACCCAGGCCTATCATCGGATTGTTACTCAAAGCCTCTGGCCAGAGCATTTCATGTCTAGAGTATGAGTCTCTTAAATACATGAGAGTAATTAGAAATCCAAAGGACGAGAACGGCACTACTTGGGCTAGGTGTGACGTAGTCAGCCTAGTGGGGACTGACACATACAGACCATGTCCTGAACCAAGAGGGTATAAGATGTTGAAGGGAATGGGGTACGATTCATTAGAGCTGCTGAAGGGTTTCAGAATTACTTCTGAGGTCAACCGTTGATCTTTCGATTAATTGGGGGTCATGATGTACTACTAGGTGCGACTCATGATCGTTCTATAATTAGTTGATTATAGACGGCCAACATAAATCGAAAGCCTATTTAGTCACACGCACTACGAGTAATCCGAGAGATTTAAAACGAGTTGAAAATTAGATTTTTCGATCAAGAGAAATAAGTCGAATCTGAGTTAATCAGAGGCGCAACGGATGCTTAAAATGGCTAAGTCTTTTGAAGGCTTATTGGGCGAATTAAATGAGTTTAATTCGCTATGGGATCGACTCGGTTTGACCGGCCAAAGAGGGTGCCAACCCTCTTTGGTTTGGCCGGCCACAACAAAGGGGAGAAACCAATTAATTTGGTTTAAATTATAAAATAAATCAAGCGCGATTTGTTTTATAAAATTATGGATAAATAAATTTGTTTTCATGGAAATTAAAATAAACTTTAAATGGTTTAATTTTATTTTAAAATCAATTAAGAATTGATTTTTCCATGATAAGAAAACTTTATATAATAAATTTATTCTTTTTATGGAAATTAAAACGAACCATGGATTGGTTTATTTTATTTTATAAAATCAATTATGAATTGATTTTTCCATGATAAGAAAAATTTATATAATAAATTTATTCTTTTTATGGAGATTAAAATAAACTTAAATGGTTTATTTATTTTATAAATTCAATTATGAATTGATTTTTCCATGATAAGAAAATTTATATAATAAATTTTATGAAAATTTATTCCATAATAAAAGGAGAGATGTATTTGTTTTATTATAAAGTTAGTTATAATAAAACTTGGCTTAAACGGAATAATTCATAAGAAAATTTATAGGATAAATTTCTTATGAAAATTCTGTTAAGAGGGAGACTACTATATAAAGGAACCAAGGCTAGGCTTGAATTCCTCAATTTTGAGTGGTCAAGAGATCTAGTAGTTCTCTCCCTCTCTCTCTTATTCTCTCCCTCTCTCTTCCCCTTAGGGCCGGCGCACCCTACTCCTCCCTTAGGGCCGGCGCACCCTACTCCTCCCCTAGGGCCGGTGCACATCCCAAGGGTGGCCGAGAGCTTCATCCACCAAGAACATCCCGAAGAAGAAGAAGCGGATCGCGACTCCTTCCTTCCCTTCTCGAAATTTAGATTCCATTTCTTGGTGGTTAGTTTCCTTTCTTCTCTCTTGATCTTCTAGTTGTGCTTTTAGAGAATCTAGTAGTTCTCGTCGGCACAAAACTCGTGACATTGCGAAGTCATCCCGAAGAGAACTCGGCGTGGACGCGAATAGAGTCGGAGCTTCCAAGGGAAGCTACGGTTGGATCTCGTCCCTTTCTTCGATTTACGAGAGGTACAAAGTAAATTAGTTTACTTTTCCGCAAAGTTTTAATTTATGATCATGTCCACACATCATAAGGTTGCATGCTAGATACGTGGTTAAAATAATTTGAGAAATTATTTTATGCTAATTCTTCTGCTGCACGTAAAAATTTAAAATTTTACGAACCCGTATCCTTATCAACATGCACCCGGTCCCAACAGTCCACACCATCGTGGCATGCGAATTTCTCGGTGGTTAGAGGTGTTGGTTGATTTTAAAAATTTATTGTTGTGAGGAATCAATTTATTTTCAATTTCTAAAGTAGTGTGTGTTGTGATTCTCAGGATTTTCAAAATGGCTTTTAACCCACTAGCTACAATACTTAAGGAGAATAAACTTACTGGACCCAACTATATTGACTGGAAGAGAAACCTTGACATAGTCCTTACGGCTGAAGAGTACAAATTTGTGCTCACCGAAAAATGTCCTGATAAGCCTAGCGACAATTCTGGTGAAGTGCAGAAGGAGCATTACAGGAAATAGGTTAAGGCAGATGAGATGGCGCGGTGTTACATTCAGGCATCTATGTCGAATGTACTGCAACATCAGCATCAGGCCATGCCCACTGCTTGTGATATGATGCTGAACCTTCAGGAGCTTTTTGGGCACCAGAGTCGTGCCGCTAGGCAGCTGGCGATGAAGAATCTGATGACGACCACTATGGTCGAAGGGACACCCGTGAGGGATCATGTCCTAAAGATGATGGCCCACCTCAACGAGATTGAGGTACTTGGAGGATCTATCGACGGGGAATCCTAGGTCGATATAATACTCCAATCTCTGCCTAGGAGTTTTGAGCAGTTCCGGCTCAACTATAACATGAATAAGCATGAGTATACATTGGGGGAACTCCTGGGAGAACTCCAGTCGGCAGAGGGGCTCTTTCGTCAGAACTTGTAGGCCTTAGTGACTCAGAGGGTTTCCACTTCTATGCCGAAAGGCAAGAAGAAGAAGAAACAAGGAGGGTTCAAGAAGGTAGCTACATCACAGGGACATCATACTAGCATGAAGAAGCTGAAAGGCAAGTGCTTCACATGTAAGCAAACTGGACACTGGAAGGCGGACTGTCCCCATCGTCAAGATAAAGGTATTTCTTCGTGCTTAGTCGTTGAAACATGTTTAGCGGTGCTATCTACCAATACCTGGTATGTAGATACGGGAGCCACTGACCATGTCTGCAATACTCTGCAGGGGTTCCAGGAAACCCGACGGCTAGCTGAAGGAGAAATCGTGGTCTATATGGGCAATGCTACGAAAGTGGCAGCAATTTCAGTGGGAGTTTTTTATTTATCGTTTGAGAGAAATAAAGTATTAGTTCTAAGAGATTGCTTATATGTACCCACATTTAGAAAGAATTTGATTTCAGTTTCTAAGTTAATTGTGGATGGATATTCTGTTGCTTTCAATAACAAAGTTGTTATAAAAAGAAATAGAGAGATTATCTGTTCGGGTACTATGATTGGCAATCTATACACTATAGAACCAAGGACTCCCACAGAGGTTAATAGCTCATCGTCTAACCTAAATAAGAGTTACATCAATGATGTTCTCCTTTAAGTGTTTTAATGTTTGACAATACACTTAAGTAAGTGATACATTGAACAGACAAAGGGGAGTAAGAGAGAAGTAACCAAAGATGAAGAAATGTCCTAGTTAACCTAGGTATCGTAACCCTAAGACCTAGCGAAGGGATGCTAGGCACCTAACGAAGGGCTGCTAGGTATCGAAATCCTAAGACCTAGCGATGGGCTGCAAGGCACCTAGCGAAGGGCTGCTAGGTATAGAAGACCTAACGAAGGGTTGCTAGGCATAGAAGACCTGGCGAAGGGCTGCTAGGCACCTGGCGAAGGACTGCTAGGGAATGAAGTCTTGGTCCAAGGGACTGAGCAACTTAGCTGAGCAATGACTAAGGACAGGAGTAGAGACGGGTAAGGGTTTGGGCATCTCGAGGTCCGGAGGTATCGGAAGCTAAGTAAAAGTCCACCCGAATGGCTGGTGGCAACCGTCTCCTGAAAGGAGTAGGTGAAGGGCAAGTTCTCGGGGATGGGAACTTGTGCCAGTTCGACCTAGGGTTTCATGCAAATCCGAAGTCTGAACCAAGTCATTAAGCCTAATATTGTATATATATATGCTTTGTGTTTGTGTATCTTGCAGGTACCAAGAACCAGAGACAAAGCAGGAAAGTTGCTGGAAAAAGGCTGATGGGGGCGCCCCCACTGTTGGGGGCGCCCAGAGCAAGGCATAAAACCCAGTGGGGGCGCCCAGAGCAAGGCATAAAACCCAGTCTTGGGTTTAAACCATGATTGGGGGTGCCCGGAATGATGGGGGCGCCCGGGGTAAAGAGGAAAATGCAATATTCGTGAAGTAAGCAGAATATGTGTCAAGGGGGGCGCCCGGGTTGAAACCTATATTCGCTGTTTCTGGTTCGAAATGCAGATAAGCGCTCAGGAGGGCGCTCGGGAGGTCCGGGGCACCCTGGTGAAAGATTTTATCACCTGCGGCGAGGTAGGCGCAAGGATAAGGTTTGACCGAGTTATTAGGGGCGCCCCCGACGTCCAGAGCGCCCCCAGGAGGCCTATATAAGGCGTTTCGACCCCTCTGCTTCAACAACAATTCCATGAGCGATTCCAAGCATTCTGACCTGAAACAGCAAATATAGGTTTCAACCCGGGCGCCCCGGACCTTCCGGGCGCCCCCCTTGACACCTATTCTGCTTACTTCACGAATACTGCATTTTCCTCTTTACCCCGGGCGCCCCCATCATTCCGGGTGCCCCCAATCATGGTTTAAACGCAAGACTGGGTTTTATGCCTTGCTCTGGGTGCCCCCAACAGTGGGGGCGCCCCCATCAGCATTTTTCCAGCAACCTTCCTGCTTTGTCTCCGGTTCTTGGTACCTGCAAGATACACAAACACAAAGCATATATACATACAATATTAGGCTTAATGACTTGGTTCGGACTTCGGATTTGCACAAAACCCTAGGTCGAACCGGCACAAGTTCCCATCCCCGAGAACTTGCCCTTCACCTACTCCTTTCAAGAGACGGTTGCCACCCAGCCCTTCGGGTGGCCTTTTACTTAGCTTCCAATACCTCCGGACCTCGAGACGCCCAAACCCTGACCCGTCTCTACTCCTGTCCTTAGTCATCGCTCTGCTAAGTTGCTCAGTCCCTTGGACCAAGACTTCATTCCCTAGCAGTCCTTCGCCAGGTGCCTAGTAGTCCTTCGCCAGGTCTTAATTCCCTAGCAGTCCTTCTCCAGGTGCCTAGCAGCCCTTCGCTAGGTCTTCTATGCCTAGCAGCCCTTCGCTAGGTGCCTAGCAGCCATTCACTAGGTCTTCTATACCTAGCAGCTCTTCGCTAGGTGTCTAGCAGCCCTTCGCTAGGTCTTCTATACCTAGCAGCCCTTCGCTAGGTGCCTAGCAGCCCATCTCTAGGTTTTAGGATTTCGATACCTAGCAGCCCTTCTCTAGGTGCCTTGCAGCCCTTACTAGGTGCCTAGCAGCCCTTCGCTAGGTCTTAGGGTTACGATACCTAGGTTAACTAGGACATTTCTTCAACTTTGGTTACTTCTCTCTTACTCCCCTTTGTCTGTTCAATGTATCACTTACTTAAGTGTATTGTCAAACATTAAAACACTTAAAGGAGAACATCATTGATGCAACTTGCACCAACACCTTTGTCACTATTGGGGTTTCCACATTTGGTCCTGGCATAGCAGTAAGTGTGGTCTGATGATTAACTCTTAAAGTGGCTATCTCTTGCTGCTGCTCAGCTATCTGTCTCTGGAGCTGAGCCACTATCTCCTCGAGATTAGGTGGAGTCACTGTGTCAGTTGCCTCCTGTTGAGGCTCAGTAGCTGGTGCCCTTCTAGTTGGGCGTCCTCTAGCCATTATCTAAATAACAGAGGGCATACATATTTACTATAACTATATTAAAGTGCCATGAGTTATAAACATGTTTCAGTTAAGTAGTAAAAGAAAAAGCAAGAAAACATAAGTAATGTGAGAGGTACTCTTACTTGGAAGCTGCAGGTACGATGATGGATGTGTGTGTGGAGGAAAGATGGAACTTGCTCTGATACCACTCTGTAACGACCCACCTTCTGGTACTAAGCTTTAAGGCGGATCGCTACTAACTGACTGATTGATTTCTGATTTCTGGATGCTAAACCAACTGGGAGAATTTAAAAATTTTGCTATTTACTGAACTAACAATTCATAACTTAAACAGCAGAAATAAGAGACTCTGTAACCACCCTCTCTTACTAACCATTAGGCTCGGTCAAACGGAATATGTATTATCAATATGGGGGATCCTCTAATTGAGAAGATCCCCTGACCTGAGACGAATAGAAAGGTCTATCTATTTTCTTTAGTTATTCAGTTAAACCAATGATTCGTTATTGGAGCAGATAGCAACAAGCATTTCATTGGACATGCGTATTTTTTATTTTTCGGTGGATTTCCATGGTTTCATTAATGGAAATTGTTTGATGTAGTGAGTAATAGACTCTGGTTGTTCACCATTCAAGAATTCTTGTTTAGGCAGTTCATATCATCCATACATAGTGTTTTGATCTAAGATTTCTATTCTTCCATGTTTCAGCAGTAGCATATTGTTCCATGGAGCAAAGGTCCAAAATATGGAATAAAAAGTGTTTCCACGACTCTACCACCCGGCCAATCTTGTTCCACTTAATCCCTTTTTCATGGCCACATATCTTTACGGCTAAGGAATGGGAAATCTTTCTCCTGTTACATTAATCAAATGTTTCATTTCTCCGGGAAAAGTCATCTCCTTCTCAACACTGTCTTTGTCATTTGATACAATAGCGTTCCCTTAGATAGAAAGAGATTTGATAAATAGTGATAACACTCGGATAGAATATTAGAACGGAAAGATCCATTAGATAATGAACTCTTGCTTCTAAGCCATTTCTGGCGATGAATCAACAATTCACAGTACTTTTCATGCCTATTCCCAATGAACCAGCGTGTATACATAGATGTAGGAGAATCTATTTGGGAAGTAATAAGCACCTTTGACATCTCTTCATATGCAAAGAACTCTTGACGTGAAAACACAGAGACAAAGGACTGATCATTGAATAGGAAAATGACCTTATTAGAAAAACATTAATTTTATTAGCTTGGCCAAGATTTGATCCCCCAACCTCAGCGTTGCATGACTGAAGCACTAACCAACAGCCCTACAACACATTCTATTTTACATTGGCATCAGTTGACTGATATCATGTCAGTCGACTGGTGCAGTCGACAGCACCTGGGATTCACTCGCCCGAATGTTTCTGTTCCCTCGATCAGTCGACTGGTAGCTGTCGCAGTCGACTGACAGCTCTGAAATCTGAATTTTCAGATTCTAGAAACATGCCAAGGTCAACCTACTTCGTACCAAAAACACTACAAACTCATATTTAAGCTTACTAACAGGTATACAAAGATTCTAGGACATATTCTACATGTTTTCATGACAATAAGGCATACTTCAACCATCTCTAAGCATTAAATTAGAAACATGAACTTTATATCAACTTGCTACTAAAGTTAAGCACTGTTTCTGTCTAGATGCATCAATAGCAGCACTATAATATCAGAAATGGTTTTATAGCCTTAGACCATGCAGTTTATTACTAGTTAACATGCACTTGAAATTTATCACTCAACATATCACATGTAAAAGCTAGGCATGGCATAACTGCATGATATCAAATCATGATACATAATCTCATACTAGAATTCTCGTAAGGCTCATATCAAGAGTGATGCTAACAACATGACAAAGGTACTTAAGATGTGGAAAATGATAAACATGTCAAAGAAACTAATTCATTTAACATTCCTAATAATGCGTCCTCATAATGCAAGTTCCCAAGGTTCTTTTCATTCCAAGTTCCACCATCACACACTCCACATCATCCCTGTCGCTTCCGCTACTCTATTTTTCCTTTGCTCTTATTTGCAGTATAAGGAAAAATGAAACTATAAGCATAAAGCTTAGTAAGTACCATCCTACTCACAAAACAATGCATATTTCGAAAATCATGCTATTGAAAACACATGTAAGAAAACATATCATGCTTGTCATTTATTCTTACTGAAACATATAATCTAAACAGACGTCATGGCATACTCATCATATTAAGCACATGGGCTAAATCATATTCTTATAACTAAATTCACATGGCATTCATAGAATCTAACTGAACTAAACATGATCTTAAAATTGTTTTCACTTAAAGCTATTACTGAACTTTTGAAACTGATACATATAGTAAGTGAAAATACTAATCATGCTGTTATGGGCCCGGCAATGTGCTGCTAATGCGCGCATCCCTAAATAGATCCGAGGTAGCAAATCCCGAACCCATTAGGGTACTACGATGCGATCTAGGGGCCTAGGGGCGATCTAGGAGCCCACCCATGAACGAACTAGAGTCCAAGCACATGCCATAAAAAGTAAAATACTTTCATAAATATTCTTTTCTTTAACCTTGCATCTACTATGTGATCTAGAGCCTAGGGGCGATCTAGGAGCCCACCCAATGGGCGAACTAGGGTCCATAAACATTAAGCAAGGTAGCTAATTTCATAAACATGCTAAAACTCATATTAGAGTTTCTTAACATTTTTCTCGAGCACCTTGCATGCCTAAAACTCCCCTTTTCTTTTAAGGACACTCCCTAGACACTCGACGGTGTGTCTAAACCCCAAACAAAACGGGGAAGCATGTCCATCCCATCTAGTGGTGCCCTTATAGTCTGTAGAGGCTTCTTAACATTTTCTTGAGCACCTTGCGTGTCTAAAACTCACCTTTTCTTTTAACGACACTCCCTAGGCACTCGACGGTGTGTCTAAACCGCAAACTAAAGGGGGAAGCACGCTCAGCCCATCTAGTGGTGCCCTTAAAGTCTGTAGAAGAAGTTAATCTACACATATGAGCATAACTCACAAATAGATAAAACAAAGGCGATTATGCATACGAACGAAGCTACTTATACTGCAGGTGAGGGGTACTTACATCCTGCGCTAGTTCTTACAACTCTAATGCATAGGGTTTAGGGATAGGGAAGATCCTTGGAGTCTCGGAGAGGCTCTAACGAAGAACTACTCCTTGAGAAGATCCCCTAGCGTGTCCTCCTTCTTGAATCCGCCCAACACGAGAACCTTGGACCTCCTCCTTAGTTTGCCGTGAGCGAGGGTGGAAGAGAGACTCGGGAGAGGGAGAGGAAGGGTCGCATGAGAGAGAGGGGTTGGCGGTGAGAAGGTGAGAAAAAGAATAAATCTAAAAACCCTTAAGTTTCCCTTTTATACTTATGGAAAAATTTAACTAACTTTACCTTATTTATCTTTTCCTCTATTCTATTTCAATGAAAACAAACCATCCCACTTAGTAAGACTATTCTCCTCTCATGCTAATGGTCTAGGGGCAAACCCCACTTAAACTTTTTTACTGCGCATTCTGTTTTTATTCATTTTTGCCTTATTTGTCCAGGGAAAAAATGTATAAAAATATTCATAAATTCAGAATAAATTCTAGGATATTTCTAAAATTAGTTTTGAGAATTTTTGGGTGTTACACTTCATCTTCTACTTGCTGTGAGGGTCTGCAACTGGGATTTGAGGTAAAGGATGAGTTGATTGTTTTAGCTCCATATGTTGTCTCTGATTGAAACTTTTATTTAGTGAGGGATCAGGGAATTAGAGTGTGATTTGGTTTGTTGTAGTAACTCCTTCTTCTTGGATTTGCTGCTGAAACTTGGGCATTTGTTCCTGGTTGGTGTATGCCATTTTTCTGTATGATCAGGAGCTCTTGCTGTGGAGACCGGCTTGGGCTCAGGTAAGGAGATGTTTTTTCTATACTTGTTAGCTCTGTTTATTTCCCTGTGATGGAGTAGCTACAGTGAGTTCTATTCTAGTTGTTGGGATTTCGATCTCCATCTAATTGACATCCACACTTGCATAGATTCATCAGGTCCGGGCTTGAGAAACTATTTTGAAGTTGATAGTTGGATGTGGATCTATGTTTTGGGTTGGGTTAGGTTTAGATTAAACCTAAGTTGAACCTGATTGTGATAATTTGGTTTAATTAGGGATTAATCAGTAATAAAGGATTCAAACCTAATAACCTAATCTTGATGCGATTGAATTGGAAATAAACCTAAACCTTAATTACATGGGATAATTAAGGACCTTTCCATTTAATCAGACGTAATTAAATGAGCGGGGACAATTGGGTAAACCCTAACATGGTTTAGCGATTTAATTAGCTAGTAATTATCTTTCTATAAATAGCTAATTAAACATGTGTTAGTGATATGAGAGAAGTGTCCTAAGGCAATCGCCTTATGATGTAAACATTTATATTAATAAATGATAATTCACTATTTGAGTATACATGTTTTGTGTATTTGATTGGGATCTTAAACTCATCTACTGAATGTCTGCAATACAACTCACAGCATAAGAGAATTTGTGATGGGATCACAACTAGTGATTATCTCTAATGTGCAATTGTGAAGTATTGGAATTATCCCTAGTCGATGAATTGATAAAAACGGACACTATTAATTCTGTTGAGACTAGCATGGGTTATTCTCTAATCAGCTGATTCTCACTGGCTGGTGACATTGGGATGTCCGGAGATAAACATGGATGCTAGTTAAGGGAACTAGTTCATTGGAGTGACTAGCTGTAAGACTTCATATAGGAATCTACATGTAGATATGTCAATGAAGTTCTTACTGCGGCTTAAGTGCGATGTTCCTTTGACTTGCGGTGTTCAAGTCATCTTGGTCATGGAGACTTATACTTTAACATCTTAAGCAAACATCTCCAAGGAGGTGTGGACCCAGGATGATTGGGTATAAGCCGAAGTGCCCGAAGATGTTTGAACAGCCTACAAAGGATTCACCACTCCTTGCGAGGAGATGTATACCCAGGCCTATCGTCGGATTGTTACTCAAAACCTCTGGCTAGAGTATATCATGTTTAGAGTAAGAGTCTCTAAAATACATGAGAGTAATTAGAAATCCAAAGGACGAGAAAGTCACAACTTGGGCTAGGTGTGACGTAGTCAGCCTAGTGGGGACTGACACCATAGACCGTGTCCTGAACCAAGTGGATATAAGGTGGTGAAGGGAATGAGGCACGATTTATTAGAGCTGCTGAAGGGTTTCAGAATAATTTCTTCTGAGGTCAAACCGTTGATCTTTCGATTAATTGGGGATCATGATGTACTACTAGGTGCCACTCATGATCGTTCTATAATTAATGGGTTAATTATAGACGGCTAACATAAATTGAAAGCCTATTTAGTCACACGCACTATGAGTAATCCGAGAGATTTAAAATGAGTTGAAAATTGGATTTTCCGATCAAGAGAAATAAGTCGAATCTGAATTTATCAGAGGCGCAATGGAAGCTAAAAATGGCTAAGTCTTTTGAAGGCTTTTTGGGTGAATTAAATGAATTTAATTCGCGACGCTTCGGGTTGGTTTGGCCGACCAAAGAGGGTGCCGAAACCCCCTTTGGTGGCCGGCCACAATAGAGGAGAAAAACTAATTAATTTTGGTTTAATTAATAAAATAAATCTAGCGCGATTTGTTTTATAAATTATGGATAAAGAAATTTGTATAAAGAAATTTATATAAATAAATTTGTAGAAATTTATTCTTTTTATGGAAGTTAAAATAATCAATGAATTGGTTTATTTTAATTTTATAAAATCAATTATGAATTGATTTTTCCATAATAAGAAAGTTTATAAATTTCTTATATAATTTATTCCATAATTTAAAGAGAAGAAGAATTTGTTTTATTATAAATTAGTTATAATAAGACTCGGCTTAAACGGAATAAGCAATAAGAAAATTTATAAGATAAATTTCTTATAACTAATTCCGTTAATTCGGTTTAGAGGGAGACTTAGCAAAGGAGTTGCTACTATATAAAGGAACCAAAGGCTAGCCCTTATTCCCAACTAAGAGATTTATTATTCTCTCCCTCTCTCTCTTAATCTCTCCTCTCCTCCTTCTTCCTCTCTTGCCTAGGGCCGGCGCCCACCCTAGAGGATTAGGGCCGGCGCACAAAGGACTTCTTGGAGGAGGCCGTGAGCTTCAAGAAGAAGAAGGAGAACCCGAACATGAAGAAGAAGAAGCGGATAGCGACTCCTCTCTTCTCGGAATTCGATTCCGTTTTCTTCTTGGTTAGTTTCCTATCTTTCCTCTCTTGATCTTTCAAGTTGTGCCTATAGAGAATCTAGTAGTTCTCGTCGGCACAAAACTCGTGACTTTGCGAAGTCATCCCGAAGAGAACTCAGCGTGGACGCGAATAGAGGCGGAGCTTCCAAGGGACGCTACGGTTGGATCTCGTCCCTTACTTCGAGTTACGAGAGGTATAATGTAAATTAGTTTACTTTTCCGCAAAGTTTTATTTTATGATTATGTCAACACACTATAAGGTTGCATGCTAGATACGAAGTTAAAATAATTTAAGAAATTATTTTATGCAAATTCTTCCGCTGCACGTAAAAATTTAAAATTTTACGAACTTGTATCCTTGTCAACATGCACCCGGTCCCAACAACATGTCCTAGATACAAGGACTTGACTTGGATTTATTGCTGCTTATTATTGGCGGGTGGTTCTTTCTGCTTTTGATATGGACTTCTACTCTTAGAGGCGGGTACTTCTTTCTTGTATCTGTAGATCCACTTTATCTTTATACATGACTAGTTGTTATTTATGCAGTAGGCTGATATTGACCTTTATCTGCTACTGTTTTATTATCCTATTTGATACTTATGCTTGACCTTGGATATGATCTAAATTTCCTTCTATACAGTCTCGTTTATTTGTTATATGATTCTTTATAGCACTGGTATGAGCATGAGTATGTGGATAGTGATTAGCATACCATTGTGTGGTTGCATTGATTGATTCTAGTTATACTTGCATGTGTGTCTGGATATAGGATTGATTGGGTTATGATGCATACATATGACCTGTGCATGATAGGTTGATTGATGTGTCGATGACGTGGTAGGGGTTGCATGTGTTAGTCATGCACCATACCTGCACTGTTGCATGTCGGCGATCAGCGACTCCCTTGTGGTTGAGCCTATCATCTTCCGACACATGATATACACACACGACCACTCATGGGTTAGTGGATATCGATAGGTGTGTGCATTGGCTCTGTACTGCTCCGCTCGTCTGCTCATGGGTAGTGGTTTCAGGACGTGGTAGCAGGCAAGGATCCCTTCTCTTCCCATAGACCAGAGAAGATGTGAGAGATATCTCCCCAATATATACATGGTGCGGAGCGATAGCTCCACCAGCATCCTGTCCACTCGATCACTCAGGAGCAGTGATGACAGAGTGCGGACAGTGTCACAGCTCTACCCACTCGGTCAACACGGTATCGCCTGTCTCGGTGGCTTGACTGGTGTTAGGGGGTGACCATGACATTGCATCATGTGCATATGATGCATTTGTACATTGATTGTGTTCGCTGCATTTACTTGCTGTACTTGTTTGACATGCACATACAGGAGGTACTTTTGGTATGGCTTGTTGACTCTGCAGTTGCTCGTATGGTACGAGTCCTATTATGATCATGATAGACTGATATCTGGTATGTACAATCCTTTATTATTTCAATTATGCATACTTCTGATATTATTATGGAGACTGTATCCTTTTGTTTCTGTATAGATGATTTGGCTACGTTTCTATCATGCATATCTTTCTATATACCCGTAGAGTCCACTTAGACTCACCACCCGTCGTAATATTTTTGTTTTCAGGTTAATAGCTCGTCGGAGGAGCCCAGTTGCCGATCCTAGTCCCTTTGACTCCGTTGTTGGGTGCTTCCACATTCGTTTCCTTTTTGATAGCATTCTTTATTCGTTGTATTCATTTTTCATATACCGTGGGCTTGTATTGGATTTATTTCTTGCGGTGCTATATTTTTGAGCCCTTTGTTGGGCTTTGTGTTTGTGGATTTGCTACGCGCCTACCCTGGAGGCAGCCCAGGTGAGTTCTATGTTTTAGTATTGTGGTGTTTCATTATCTAATGCTTTATATATGCCTACTTTGTGGCCTGAGGCCATTTTATATCTGTGTGTCTGTGTGTATGTGTAAATTGTCCGCCGAATAGGGGAGATGTTGTCCGATTTTATATTGGAACAACGACTCCAATGGTCTCGGGGCATGACTATTTATTTGGTATCAAAGCCCAGGTTGTCGGATACCTTGGGGACTTGTGGATTTAGATTTGCGATGCCTACTTGTTGGGACCGGGTGCATGTTGACATGGATACTGGTTCGTAATTTTAAAAAATAATTACGTGCAGCGGAAGAATTAGCATAAATAATTTCTCAAATTATTTTAACCACGTATCTAGCATGCAACCTTATGATGTGTGGACATGATCATAAATTAAAATTTTGCAGAAAGTAAACAAATTTACTCAATACCTCGCGTAACTCGAAGTAAGGGACGAGATCCAACCGTAGCGTCCCTTGGAAGCTCCGCCTCTATTCGCGTCCACGCCGAGTTCTCTTCGGGATGACTTCGCAAAGCCACGAGTTTCGTGCCGACAAGAACTACTAGATTCTCCAAAGGCACGACAAGAATATCAAGAGATAGAGATGGAAAACTAACCACCAAGTAACGAAATCAAGATTCCGTGGGAAGGAAGGAGTGAGTCGCGACCCGCTTCTTCTTCTTCGGCCTCTTCTTGGTGGTGGCTCACGGCAAGGGAAGGGAGGGCAGCCGGCCCTAGGAGAGGAGGATAGTAGCCGGCCCTAGAGGGAGAGGTAGAATAGGAGAGGAAGAGAGGCTAGGCAAGAATCCTTGATCTCTTGAATTGATTTCCAAGCCTTGCCTATGAACCTTTATATAGTAGCCTCTTTATCGCCAAGTCTCCTCTTAACGGAATAAATATTCATAAGAAATTTATCTTAATAATTTTCTAATGAATTATTCCGTTATGCCAAGATTTATGATAACTAACTTTATAATAAAAACAAACACATCTCCCCTTTTATTATGGAATAAATTTTCACAAAAATTTATTATATAAATTTTTCTTATCATGGAAAAATCAATTCATAATTGATTTTATAAAATAAAATAAACTAATCCATGGTTCATTTTAATTTCCATAAAAAGAATAAATTTATTATATAAATTTTTCTTATCATCGAAAAATCAATTCATAATTGATTTTATAAAATAAAATAAACCAATCCATGGTTCATTTTAATTTCCATAAAAAGAATAAATTTATTATATAAATTTTTCTTATCATCGAAAAATCAATTCATAATTGATTTTATAAAATAAAATAAACCAATCCAAGGTTTATTTTAATTTCCATGAAAACAAATCTCTTTATATAAATTTCTTTATATAAATTTATTTATCCATAATTTTATAAAACAAATCGCGCTTGATTTATTTTATAATTTAAACCAAATAAATTGGTTTCCGTCCTTTATTGTGGCCGGCCAAACCAAAGAGGGTGGTCACCCTCTTTGGCAGGCCACACCAAGCCAAACCCTTGCAAATTAAACTAATTTAATTCGTCCAATAAGCCTTCAAAAGACTTAGCCATTTTAATCTTCCGGTGTGCCTCTAATAAATTCAGATTCGACTTATTTCTCTTAATCGAAAAATCCAATTTTCAACTCGTTTTAAATCCCGCGGATTACTCAGAGTGCGTGTGACTAAATAGGCTTTCGATTTATGTTGGCCGTCTATAATTCATCAATTATAGAACGATCATGAGTGGCACCTAGTAGTACATCATGATCCCCAATTAATCGAAAGATCAACGGTTGACCTCAGAAATTATTCTGAAACCCTTCAGCAGCTCTAATGAATCGTGCCTCATTCCCTTCACCATCTTATACCCACTTGGTTCAGGACATGGTCTATATGTGTCAGTCCCCACTAGGCTAACTATGTTACACCTAGCCCAAGTAATGTCTTTCTCATCCAATGGATTCTAATTACTCTCATGTATTTCAGAGACTCATACTCTGAACATGTCATGCTCTGGCTAGAGGCTTTGAGTAACAATCCGACGATAGGCCTTGGGTATACATCCCCTCGCAAGGAGTGGTGAATCCTTTGTAGGCTGTTCAAACATCTTCGGGCCCTTCGGCTTATACCCAACCATCCTGGGTCCACATCTCCTTGGAGATGCTTGCTTAAGATGTTAAAGTATAAGTCTCCATGACCAAGATGACTTGAACACCGCAAGTCAAAGGAACATCGCACTTAAGCTGCAGTAAGAACTTCACTGACATGTCTATATGTAGATTACCATGTGAAGTTTTACAGTCAGTCACTCCAATGAACTAGTTCCCTTAACTATCATTCATGTTTACCTCCGGACATCCCAATGTCACCAGCCAGTGAAAATCAGCTGATTAGAGAATAACCCATGCTAGTCTCAACAGAATTGATAGTGTCCTTATTTATCAATTCATCGACTAGGGACAATTTCAATACTTCACAATTGCACATGTAGAGAAAATCACTAGTTGTGAATTCATCACAAATTCTCTCATGCTGTGAATTGTATTGCGGACATTCAGTAAATGAGTTTAAGTTCTTAATCAAATACATGAAAATGTATACTCAAATAGTGAATATTCATTTATTAAAGTAAATGATTACAATCATAAGGCGATTGCCTTAGGACACTTCTCTCATATTACTAACACTACTTGTTTTACAAATTTTTTGGAGTTAAATTTGATACCTATTCGGTAGGTGTCGGAGCTAGGGTTTGATGAAGTCAACCCGAGTACATTTCGGATCTTCGGAGTCATTTTCGTGATGTGATTTGGACAATGGGACCTGGCGGCGACGGGACATCTCCGGGCGACAATTGTATAATCTGTTAAGGTTAGTTGACTTGTACCTTTGGTAACCCATGGGTAATATTGTAACAGGTATGACTAGGCACGAATGTGCCCCCGCACCGAGACGTAGTCGAGGACGGCCATATAAGTCTAATACTGGCTCTCTGGTGACTAGGTCACCCGAGAGACGGAAGGAACGGGGCCGGTCGATCATGGACAGACTCCTCCTAGCATTCCTAGACCCCCATCTCCACTGCTGTCAGCGGTTCCGACTGTACCACCCGCGACCACACCCCGGTCATTCCCACCATACCAGCATCGGAACCTGCCACTGCTTACTTAGCTTGACCAACAGTGGTACCTATTGCTACATCGCCAGTGGCGCCAGCGGTCCCGTTCCCATTTGTACCACCGTCGGCACCTCCTACAGTGTACCCAGCAGTACCTACTCCCCCGGCGGTGCCCACAGTTGTCTACCGTTCAGTGCCTTTATCTGTACCATTTTCTGGATTTTCTGCGGCACTGATAGGTATCATTTTGTTGATTATTTTAGTTGCTAAAATCCAAGTTTGACCCATATTTTACTTGCTTAATTGTGAATTTACCCTAGGTTCTACGACTTGCTTTTATTTTGGACTTAATTGCAAATCTTTACACATTTGAATTATTGGCCACTAAAGTTTTGATCTATTTTTGTAGGCATGAAAGGATCATGGACCTAGGTCAGGCTGGGTCAAACTTGAGTCGGAGTGGACCCGGATCGAGTGATCAAGCTTCAGATTAATCTGGGCTGCCCGATTCAAAAATGGCTAGATCTGAGCCATCTGGGACCATCTGAGGCGATCCGAGCTAGGGTTAAGGTTGATCAAGCACTCAGGTCAAGATCTGAGATTTTTATCCAAATCAGAGATCATTCAACCGTTGGATCGAGCTCAGAGGGTTCTAGACTGTCCATCCAAAGATCAGGTTGATCTGGGCCATCCATTGCAAATCTGGAAGATCCGAGCTA
Source organism: Boesenbergia rotunda (assembly GCA_024364735.1). Classification (NCBI taxonomy): domain Eukaryota; kingdom Viridiplantae; phylum Streptophyta; class Magnoliopsida; order Zingiberales; family Zingiberaceae; genus Boesenbergia; species Boesenbergia rotunda. Next base: position 20,738 of record JAGFNQ010001195.1, read on the forward strand.
CCTCGAGGCAGATCTTGACCCTTGATCAACATCATCAAAGTTTGGTTCAGATCGGATAAAGATCAGCCGTTGGATTTTCTCAAAATGATCTCAGCCGTTGAATTTAAAGTATTTAATCAATTCCTCTGCGCAGGGCACAGTCGTCGCGTCTTCGCCACACAGTTCATCTTCTTCAGCGTTTTTCATCATCTGTTCTTGAGTTTTCTTCAATCCAAGGGCGGGACCACCTCAATTCCTCATTTTGATCGAGTTCTAGATCCTTGGGAAGTTGCTACCGTGAAGATTCCAGCTCCGAATTGGCCAAAAACAGAGCCGAGTGAGGGTTTCCTCGGTTCTGCCATTGATTGCTTCGATCTTGGTTTTGTTCCATCCTTCATCCATCCGAGCTATCTGGAGGGGTTCTCTGGAGTGCTTGGATCATCCCTAACCCATCAGCGCAAGTGGACAACGCCAGATTAAAGAAATCGAATGGGATTTCAGCTTGGATCAGAGTGTGAGCTGGATTGAATCGCAGAGGCTGTTTTCCATTGATTTGTTGAGCTTAGGGGTTCGAGGCTCACCCTTGTGTGACGAACAAGGAGTACTTGAGCTAAGGGAGTGATTGGGGCTTAGTTTTCTTATTGCATTTCTATTCCTATCTGTAATTTCATTTCTGCATGTTGTTTCATTTCTGATTTCTTATCAGCTGCTGTAGCTATCTTTTCCAATTCGAATCTATCTTAATTAAGCTTAATTTCTGCAAGTTAAGTAGACCTAGTGCTTGTGGAGTGAACAATTGTATCAATTTCAGTTTAATTCCTGGTTAGTTTTTGCGTTTCAGTTTTTGTTCAGCTTTTCCCTTGCGTTTCAATTCTGTTTTCTGCGTATCAACTTCGTGTCTGCCAGTTTCAGTAATCAGTTCTGAATATCGCATCCATAAACCTAGCTTCTCTGAATCATACTTGATCTTAGTTGTTTGCTTGCTCTGTTCCAGATTTGTAGCTGCATTTCTGAGTTCAAGTTTGTTTTCTGCATTGCATTTCTGAACTTGATTAATTTCTGCATATCAGATTGGGCTAAAAGTTCTTGCTCAGCATTCATTTGTTTCTGTATTAATTGCTTCTGAATTTTGCAATTGATTTGTTGCTTCAATTCCATTTGCTTTACATCAGTTTATAGTGTTGCATTCAGGATTAATTTCAGTACATCAGTTTTCCCTCTTTTGCGTGCCAAGTACTGAAATTCTGCACTTTGTATCAAGTGCAGTTTAGGCAGTGTTTTGTAGCAAGTTATAGGGTACTTCTAGTGTGCTGTGATGTTTGAAATCAATTAGTATTGCATTTAGCCATTTCTGAACTTTCTTTGCATTTGTTGGTTTCCAAAGATTGTAGCTAGTTTGTGTTGAGTTTGTTTGTAGTTAATTTCTGAATTTCGTAGCTAGCATTTGTGTTAAGTTTGTTTGTTTCCGAAAATTTCCATCACTGCCTTTATTCCTTTGCTTAGCATTTGTTTTGCATTTGAAATCAGATTGGTTTTCCAAAATTATTAAGTGCCTTGATTGTGTTGTTCATTGGTTAAGTCATCCATTGACATACCTTGTTTGGTTCGTTTAATTGAGTTCTCTCCTTTTTCATCGTGTTTCATTCTCAAATTGCAAACAAACCCAGATTTCATTTGAAACCCAAAAATATCAACGACACATAAACTCGAGCTCGAATCAAGCAACCTCAACTAGCCCTAGGAAAAATACGACCTATGGCCCCTTTACTAATTTCCATCTTTGATAGCAAAAAGGGTTTCCAGCTTTTCACATATCTAAATTTTGAGACCCACATTCATGACACCTAGTTAGCGGTCATCAGACACCCTCAGTAGTTCCTGCTCTGGCAGTTTACCCGGCTCCACCAGTGGCTCCTGTTCTGGGATTTTCCATGGTTCCGTCTACTGTTTCTGTCGGGGCACCCTCTGCTGTTCCCCTGGTAGCTCCTACTACTCCAGCAGATTGGGCCAGAGCTAGAGCACGGATACCAGCACTTGCCGAGTCGGTGAAAGGCTGATTTAATTGTTCCATGGGGGATATGACCCTCGGGTTGCCCGTTCCTGGTTAGAGACTTTGGAGGGTACCTTTTATTACATGGCTTGCTCCCAGAGGGAGAAGACAGAGCTAACTGCATACCATTTACGAGACGAGGCGGTCACCTAGTGGGCCTCGGAGCACATGATCATTGGGGAGCAGCGGCTCACATGGGTTGTCTTCAGAGAGGCGTTCGAGAGTCAGTACGTTCCGATAGCCTATCAGATGTCAAAGCGATAGGAGATCCTGACTCTGTAGCAGGGGAGTCACATGGTTATGGAGTACAGTGCAGAATTCAACCGTTTGGCTGAATTCTGGCCCCGAGCTGGTCACCAAGGATAGATCACGAATGCTTCACTTCACTCGGGGATTAGTTGGGTACATCAGACTCCAGATTGCTGGATTTAGTACTGCATCATACCGTGAGGCTTTGGAGAAAGCCCTTCTGATCGAGATGACACAGCAGGAGGTGAACGGGGAGAAGAAGATGGGAAAGGAGTCAGATTAGAGTTCTGTCTCAGCACCCCCGCAACAGTACATGCCACAGCCTCAGTACTACCCGAGCTATCAGCCTGCACCGTATCAGCCTCAGTCTGCGGTTGGAGCACCTGTACCTTAGCCTCTGCCACTACCACAGCCACAACAGTATCCTCCTCTACCTCCACCGCTAGAGTCTGGACGAGTTTTCGCGGTTACATGAGAGGAGGGGCAAAGGGCTGACGGATCAGTATTTCACGGTATTATCTCTTTATATTCAGTACCTGCGGATCTATTAGTAGATACTCGTAGCTCATACTCTTTCATTTCACGGATATTCTTGGCTAGGATTGTTGGTTATCCCTTGGCGGTTTCCAAGACAACCACGTGGTCGTATCCGAGAGACCTTTCTATAGCCACGGATTAAAATTTTAATCCGAATAGAGAACCGTCCCTATAACGACCGATTTGTCGTCGTGTTAGTTAGTCCAACTTACAACTTAGCCACAAAGGCTTTGTAACTTTCCGGATTTGTCGTCGAGTTAGTTAGTCCAAGACGATGATTTGGATCGCCGTTTTTGTGTTTATCTTCGGGGTCCAGTTAATTATTATTATCTAAGATTTTAAGTCTAAATAATAATTAAACACGCATGAAATGACAAGAAAAAGAACAATGGCACAAATAAATATAGCATAATGAAAACTGAGCCTGGGAGAATTATACCTCGTCGTTTACCTCGCAGTCTTCTATCCTATGACCCAACCCACTTGGATGTCGTGTGGGCGATGATCTCCCAAGTCGTGTAGTCACCAAGGCACGCAAACCAATCCTCTTTTCTTCTTCCTTTTCTCACGCCAACATAAACCCTAGAACCCTAGGGTTTCCTTGCACTGGTGTTCCTTCTCCCTCTCCACCTCAGCCCGCCGTCCACCTTGAGTTCCAAGGTACAACTAGCTCTAAGAGGACACCGAGAAGAAGACTAGGAAGAAGAAGAACAGGAAGAAGACGCCGAGAGGAGTCCCTATTCTTCCTTTAAACCCGCGCAAACCTCTTTCTCCTTCTCTTCCTTTCCCGCCGGCCAATCAAGGGGAAGAAGAATCTTCCTCTACTTCGCCGGTGATCCTCGAACCCTAGAATCTGGCTACTCTCGCCCAGATGGTGTGCCGAGTATGAGAAGCTAAAGAACCAAATTCCTTAAGCTTCTATCTCCTCCATCCGTCGGCGCCGCGACCTCCAACATCCACCCTCACCATGCCGGCCACCTCCTTTCTTGATTGCTCCGTGTGCCACAAAGGAGGAGGTCTCTCCTCCTTATCTAGGGCCGACCACCAACAAGAGAAGAAGAGGAAGAGGAAAGCTCCAATCTTTCACTTCCTTTTGTTTGCCGTGACCTAGGGTAAGGGAGAGGAGAAGAGAGATTAGTTCTAGAGAGGGAGAGAGTTTGAGGTTTATATATAGGGGTTTAGTTAGTTCAATTGGAAAAAATTTCCAATTAAACTTGGATTGTTTATAAAATTTATATAGAATAATTTCATAATTAATCTAATGATTAATTACTTTATTCCATCCAAATTTTTATATAGAATAATTCCATAATTATTCTATTATTAATTCCTTAATTAATTTCGAGATTAATATTAAATTAATCCCAAATTAATTCCTTAATTAATCTTTGATTAATTATTTAATAAATTTCAAAATTAATAATTATTTCGAAATTAATTCCTTAATTAATCCGGCCTTTTCTCATGACTCTAATGGGACTTTATTGGGCTAGGATAGGGGCCATGAGGAGGAGTTGGTTCTTGGCCCTCTAATGGATCCATCCCGATCCATTTAATAGAGATTCATTCTACTAAAGGATCCCATTGTACTTCCTCATCAACCCCCATATTTACATATGGGCTCCTCCTATTACAAGCTGTCCATCTCCCCGTGTATAAGATATCGCATGCCCGATAATTAATTCAATTTACTGATAATCAAATTAATTATCTTCTTGATCCTTGGTTAGTACCACTCAACCTTTTCGGCATGCCGGACCATAGTCCACTTGCAAGATTTGGCATGGCGATCCTCATGAGCTCACCAAGGGGGCATCATCACCCTGACTCACCAGGACACAGATTCCGTCAATAATTCAATGGCACATCATATTATTAATATTATTTTCCAACTTACCGAGTCTATCAATCTAACAGAATAGATCTCACCCATTGGTAAATCAAAGAAACAATTATTAATAATATATGCCCGTCATTATTTCGGGATTCAGAGATCGTACTCCATAATAGCATTCGAGGTCTAATCCAATTTACTAGGTCAGTACAAAAATTGGATGACCTCTCTTTTGGTCCTACTCAATGTAGACAAAGTACACTAGTGCAATCCCATGGTCCTACTCAATGTAGATGTATCCTTAACCAAAAAGCAAAGCTTTTAGTATACATCCTAACAATCTCCCACTTATACTCAAAGACTTTGTTGTTCTCAAATTGTCATACATCTGACCTCTAGATCCGTCACAAGCTCTAATTTCTAAAGCTTTAGTGAAACGATCCACCAAGATCATTCTCTGATGCAAACTTGGCAACAACAGCTATTCCTATTTTTGGGTGGTACTTGCGCTCTATGTGTTTACTTACCTTATGGACTCTTGATTTCTTCGAGTTTGCAACTGCACCATTTTAATCACATCACACGTGATATTACTGAGCAAACCAGAAATCACATCGAAATCCATCTTGAGGTTTGAACCATGTAGCTCCACTGGCTGCCACGCAGGCGTCCAGAATTTCCAGCCTATACCGTAGGGTCCATCACGCAGACGCTGCGCAACACTCTACTTTACAATGGTTTTTCCTCCTAAAAGTAAAACACAAAACCCAAGGAATATTCCTATATGCCCCTATCTAGATTGGAATTCTGTATCCATATAACCTACTAGAAATTGGTCTGCCCGGTATATATGCTTCTACCATATTCCAATTTCCTTAACTTAGGTTACTCCGATATCTGTTACCCATGCCCATGGCACAACAGATATCTGGGCTCATTTCTTAGCTTACAAGAGACTTCCTCTAGCTATTGCTAGAGAAACAGTCATTCCCTGCTCTATCTCTTTTGATAATCCACACATATCTCTTAGATAGAGGAGCACCATAACTGAAAAGTTCAAAACTTCCTTTTGGAGGTATCCATGCTAGAATGAGTTAGGATAATATTTTATATGAAGCATGTGATAAGCACATCATCCTTGTCTGGAGCTTCCTTAGATCTTTGATCCCCAAGGATGTGTCTCCCTTATCTCAAGTCCTTCATAATTGTGCGGATAACCCTACCCTTGCGTCCAACAATATCTTGTTATTATTGCCAACTAACAAAATATTATCTACGCATAGTGCAATGATACCACTACGTTTCTGTCACAAGACATCATCCGTCCTTTGAACAAATTTATGTCACCGGATTTATCATTTCAACACGAATGATTCTTGTCATAGGTCTCAAGGATCCAGCTCATGTTCACTTAGGGACTAGTTCGTAGACTTCCCATGAACATGAAACTTCTATGTTGAGCAACAACCCTCCCACTGCGACAAGGTGCCCTATGCACATCTTTAGTGACACGAGGTGCAGTGTCCTGTGGTATTACTTCTTGTGCAGTTGGTACTAAGATTGGAATGCCCCTCTATTTATTTATTCAGAGTAACTCTACACCTGGATTTGTGGTTTATTTCATAGTCCTTAGTCATTCGTCCCAACGAATGTCCTTTGATTCTTAGGACTATTAAACCACCTTATTGTTCCCTTAGAATATCCCACTTTGATCAATTTGGCTAATCTCAGAGAGGCTTATCATCTTCTTAGCCTAATAGCTTAAGAGAACTTCTTCCTCCATGTTTTGCACTATACTGTTGGGGGACACCAAGTGCATTGAATTGTGATCAAATCTCAATTCTTTGATAAGTAATTTCTACAACCATTCCTAGAGGTATTAATCCCTCGTTTATAAATAAACAAGGTACATAAAGGTACCTCTATTCTAAATAGTCCAAGGGTCTATACTTATCATGGTAAACCAATTTCCTACATGTTTTTGGCTCTATGCCCCGAAGCTTAGAACCAGCCTCTTTGGTCTTGTTACTTCCCCAGTAGGAGTCAAAAGATTCTTAAGGAAGGCAAGTCTTCCTTTATCCAATTAACCCTAAGGCCTTTAGGTTGATTTCTTTTGAATTCTACTAGAGTTTAACAAAGCCAGTCTTTAGAGACAAAATATGTGTATGGTTTCACTTGGAAGGAACCTTTCTCTTTCATTATTTTAAGATGATAAACTTTTATTTGCATTTATGGGATCCCTTTGGTTTCATATACCAATTGTCTATTTATGTACTTTGATAGACATTTCTTCTATTCCACTTTTATCAAATAAAAGCAATAGAAAATACCTTTATTCTAGAAACTGATAAGGACTGGGTGACAACCGTCTCCTGAAATGAGTAGGTGAAAGGCGAGTTCTCGGGGATGGGAACTTGTACCTCTTCGACCTAGGGTTTCGTGGAGATCCGAAGTCAGAACCAAGTCCTTAAGGCTAATATTATATGTGCTTTGTGTTTGTGTATCTTGCAGGTACCAAGATTGGAAGACAAAGCAAACCAGCTGGAGGCCCTGAAGCAGGCCACCCCCAGTGCTGGGGGCGCCCAAGCTAATGAAGAAAAAAGTGGCAATGTGTGTGTAAGCAGAATAGTTGTCAAGCGGGGCGCCCGGAACGACGGGGGCGCCCTGGTTGAAACCTGTATTTGCTGTTTCGAGTTCGAAACATAGATAAGCCCTCATGAGGGCGCCCGGGAGGTCCGGGGTGCCCTGGTCAAAGGTTTTATCAGCTGCGGCGAGGTCGACGCGGGGATAAGGTTTGACCGGGTTTATCGGGCTGCCCCCAGCGTCTAGGGCGCCCGCAGGAGTGCTATAAAAGGGGCTTCGACCCCTCTGCTTCAGAAACAACTTCTAAGTACCATTCTGATCACTCTGACCGACGACAACGCCATAAAGATGAGGCTCTATGACCGGGAGACTCCAAGAGGAAGTGCGCGGCACTTCGGAGGTCCAGATCGGCCGAGCTTCAACCTTGTTTTGTTCGGTTTGCGTCTATTATTTCATACTTACTTTTCCGTACTTGTGCTTGTAATTGTACACTGTAAGACGGGTTTTCTTCGCCTCTGGATATTCCGGAAAGGAGACCTATTGTGGACTCACGCCGAGTACATAGGCCTTGGACGTACTGACCCTGGGGGGTTAGGAACCAAGTAAATAAATCCCGCTGTGTCTTTGTCTTGCTTTTATTTTTATTTACTGTTCCATTGCACTAACGCTCTGAGTAGCTCGAACATTTTACGAAGTTTCTGCGAGAGTTTTTCACGATCGATATTCACCCCACCCCCTCTATCGATGGCACCGGTCCTACAAGTGGTATCAGAGCCGAGCCGCTCTTCACCGGACTAACCGCCGATGGAGCAACGACGCCAGGAGTTGAGGGGGAGCCCAGGGGTGAATCAGGTATATTTTAATTAAAATGTCTGTTTTTAAATTTCAAATTATGTCTTTTAAGTGCAGGGAGAGAGGGCACTATAAAAATTAGTGCCCTACTCGTAAGATTCGATCTTCACCGCCGATGGTAAAGGAGGCACCAGCGCCAGGAAGCCGAAGGGACAAAAGTCATATACAATGCTTCAAGTGTGAAAAATACGGACACTACAAGAACAAGTGTCCGGCCAAGGTACGTATGATTTATGTTCCAAAAATTTTACAAGTTCCTGCACTGTGTTTAGATAATTCTGTTAACTTTTCTGACAAATTAGATTTACTGCATAGTAAAATTAATATTTTGCATGACAAATTAGAAAATGCAGATATGACTAAAATATCAGAAATTAATTATCTAATTCAGAACATTAATTCAGTAATTTCTAAAATAAATTATCACAACTTTAATACTGATAATATTTTTATTTCTGATAATTTTAAAATTAATTCTGATAACTTTAATTCTAATAATGTCAATTCTGATAATTCTAATTCAGATAAATTTAATCCTAAGGATAATCCAGAAATTAATCCTGGAAATCTTAAGGATAATCCAGAAATTAATCCTGGAAATCCTAAGGATAATCCAGAAATTAATTATGAAAATCTAAAGGATAATCCAGAAATTAATTCTGAAAATCTTAAAGATAATCTAGAGATTAATGTTGAATTTCTTGAAAATATTGAAGATGTATCTGAGGATAATTCTTAGGATAATATTGAAGAAGAAATTCTCCTAGATAATAACTTAATTATAGATAATCTTGAAAATTATTACAAAACATTAATTAGTGACCCAAATTACTCCTCCTATTTTGAGGATACTAAAAGATATAATTTTGATGATGAGGAGGATATGTTTATTAGAAAAACTTGAAAAGATAGATAAAGATGAAGAAGAAATTTTCGAAATAATGAAAATAATGAATTTAAATCCACAATTATTAATTAATCAATTTAACCTTAATTATTCAAATCTTAATTAATTCAAATTAAATTCAAATCAAATAAAATTAAAATCAAATTAAATTAAATTCAAATTCAAATTAAATTAAATTAAATTAAATTAAATTAAATTCTAATTAAATAAAAATTAAATTCAAATTAAATTCAAATAAAATTAAATTAAATTCAAATCAAATTAAATTAAATTCAATCAAATTAAATTAAATTCAAATTAAATTAAATTTCAAGTTAATTAAACTCGAATTAAATCTTAATTAAACTCAAATTAAATCTTAATTAATCTCGAATTAAATCTTAATTAAACTCAAATTAAATCTTAACTAAACTCGAATTAAATCTTAATTAAGCTCGAATTAAATCTTAATTAAACTAAAATTAAATCTTAATTAAACTCGAATTAAATCTTAATTAAACTCAAATTAAATCTTAATTAAACTCAAATTAAATCTTAATTAAACTCGAATTAAATCTTTATAAACTCAAATTAAATCTTAATTAAACTTGAATTAAATCTTAATTAAACTCAAATTAAATCTTAATTAAACTCGAATTAAATCTTAATTAAATTCAAATTAAATCTTAATTAAATTCAAATTAAATCTTAATTAAACTCAAAATTCAAAATAAATTATGTCAAATGAAATATTAATTAATTCAAACTTGAAATTAATTCAATTAGATTTTAATTAATTCAAACTTAAATTAAGTCAAATAAATTTAATTAAATTAAACTCAATTAAATCTTAATTGAATCAATTAAATTCAAGTTAAATCTTAATCAATTCAAACTTAAATTAATACAACATTAATTAATTTCTAATTAATTCAACTTCAATTAATTCTCAATTAACCTGAATCCAACTAAAATTTGAAATAACTCAAACTCAAATTGAAATAAAATTTTACCCTAATGGTAACAATTAAAATTAGTAACATTAAATATGTCAAAGTGGGTTGACATATTCACGGGTTCACATGACATGTATCAAATAGGGAATTTGATACATTTTCATAAACTTAAATAAAATGATTTGAATTGTTTGACTCATGCATAATTGTCATGCCATGCATTTGCTACTTATTTTAAATATATGATATGTCATTCATATTTAAATTTTATGCATATATTAGAACGGCTATAGGAAAAAGAATAATTGAAACTTGAACAACATAGTATTGGGTGGCGGTGAGATGATAGTACGTTAGGGAAGCCTCTTCTAATAAGGTCAAGTATACTCTACTTGGTCTCTTTAGATTGGTGAAGCTAGCCGAAGCTACCGATCCAAGACCCAAACTAGTTAGACCAGAATTTTTCAAAAAGTAATTTTGAAAATGAAATTTCATTAAAAGCTTTGTCAAGGAAAGGGTTGATAATCCAATAAGGCTATGGCCAAAGAAGGCCTATTGCCTCGCTAAGACCTGGAAGCCAATTTTTGAAATTCAAATTCAAGTTACTTCTTGTCAAATTCAAATCTAACACAAGCTTCAATTAAATCTTAGAGTTAATAATAAATTAAGAAAAATAATTCAAGCATCTCACAATACACCTATAAGGCAACCATGCTTGTTGTATTGATACATCTAAAATGAGTGAGATGTTAAGGACTAATGAATTGAAAAATATTTTTCAAAATTGTTAGAATATTTTTCTAAAAATATTTACAAAATAGTACTTCAACATAATAATGTTTGTATGGATTTCATGCTTGTTGATTGCCAATATAGTATATGCTTTCAAAAATTATATTCTTTTGAAAATTGTTTGACTCACACAATTAGACACAAGCCTCATAGGACAACACTAAAGTTCCTTAAGGCATTTAGATAGAGTCAAACGGTATCGGGTACAGGGGGAGTGCTTTTCATTTTTTTTTGAAATGGTTTTCAAAAACTGCACTTTAAACATTACTATCATTTGAAAAATACTTTTCAAAAATTATGCTTTAAATCATTATTACTTGTGTTTTCAAAAAGGGGTTATATTGTAAAAATTATATGTTCAAAAATTTACCTGTTTCTTTGACTTTGATAAACCCTAAAGACACAGAGGAAAGGTCCACTTCATGATCTTCTAGGACTCCTAGGATGTGTCAAATTTAGGGGGAGTCTGAGTTAAAAGAAGAATTTCAGAAAAGTTTTTTGGTAATTATTCATTTTTTTATATTTCTTTTTAATCTGAATCAAACCTTAAGACTCAGAGGAAGAGTACTTGTGGTCAACAAGCTTCCCAGGACTGAGTCAAGTTTAAGGGGAGGTCAAATTAAAAGAATTATTTAATAACATGTTTTCATATCTTCAAAATCATACTAAAAATCTAAGTCTTTCAAAATACTATTATTCTATTTGTTAGAATTTGTGTGACTTATGAAATTATTTTTGAAATAATGTTTAAATGGGTTGGAGAATTTCCAGGACACTTAGGAAATGTCCTTGTAGTCAACAAGGATTCCCAGGATGGTGTCAGACTGGAAGATAAAACAAGTCAAGTAAAATATTGGGTCTTCAAAAGTTCACACATTTTTCAAAATCCACTAGCATATATTTTCAAAAGTACTATCATTTTTTTGGCAAAATTCTATTAATATTTACTTGAGTTTGAAGAATTTCCAAGACACTTAGGAAAATGTCCTTGTGGTTAACAAGGTTTCCTAGGATTGTGTCAGACTGGAAAAGAAATCTAGTCAAGTAAAATATTATGTTTCAAAAATTACTTATACTTTTCAAAGTCTCATCTTTTTCAAAAATAGTTAGTATTTGCAAAATATGCATAATATTTATATTTTCCAAAATAGCATTCTTTCAAAAATTATGCATTTTCCAAAAGTACTTAATTTTTCAAAAATTCAATACATTTTTCAAAGGTACTTATATTTTTCAAAAATTACATAATCTTTCAAAAGTACATAGCATCTTTTTCAAAATTATGTATTTTTAAAAAAATATGCAATATATCATTCAAAATGCCATGCTTTCAAAAATTTTGCACTAAGTATGTTCAAAAAGAACTAAAAGTTTTCATTGTTGGTGCAAATATTTTCTTAAAGTTTTTTGATGTATGACAAAGGGGGAGAGGTGTGCTTAAGTTAGAAATATTTTCTCCCAAAGATCAAAAATATAGTTTCAAAACTTATATCATTTTTTTATCCCAAGGATAGTGAGTTAGGCCCTTAAACCAATCTAACTTAAGTTATTGTCAAACATCAAAAAGGGGGAAATTGTTGGTGCAAGTTGCATCAATGATGTTCTCCTTTAAGTGTTTTAATATTTGACAATATACTTAAGGCAGTGATACATTGAACAGACAAAGGGGAGCAAAGGAGAAGTAACCTATGTTGAAGAAAAGTCCTAGTTAATCTAGGCATCGAAGACCTGGCGAAGGGCTGCTGGGCACCTAGCGAAGGACTGCTAGGCATCGGAATCCTAAGACCTGGCGACGGGTTGCTGGGCACCTAGCGAAGGGCTGCTAGGAGTCTAAGACCTAACGAAGGAATGCTAGGCACCAAGCGAAGGATTGCTTGGTACCAAAGACCTAGCGAAGGGCTGCTAGGCACCTGGCGAAGGACTGCAAGGGAGTGAAGACCTGGCGAAGGACTGCTAGGGAATGAAGACCTGGTGGAGGACTGCTAGGCACCTGGTGAAGGACTGCTAGGGAATGAAGTCTTGGTCCAAGGGACTAAGCAACTTAGTTGAGCGATGACTAAGGACAGGAGTAGAGACGGGTCAAGGTTTGGGCATCTCGAGGTCCAGAAGTATCAGAAACTAAGCAAAAGTTGTTGGGTATAGCTTGGTGGGTTTCCTAAGCGGATACTTGTTCAATCTGAGAGACCTCTCTATGCCTACGGATTAAAAAATTTAATCTGAATAGAGAGTCGAATCCCATCGACCGTCTCGTGCCGTATCGAACGATTCAAATTGCAAATTAGCCAATTACCAAAATTGGTCTTGCAATTTGCTCGACCGTTCGACCGCGGAAAAGGTGACGAGTTGATTGTCGGCTTTTGAGTTTATGGTTGGGGTCCAGTTAAATAATTATTGATTATGATACGCAATCAAAATAATTAAATAACAAACATGAAATGACGAGGCAAATAAGTATGGCACAAAATAAGAACATAAGGAGCCAGGGAAGAATATACCTTCCGTTACCTTACGATCTTCTATCGTATGACCTTCCCCTCTTGGACGTCGTGTGGGCGACGATCTACCAAGATCCGTGGTCACCAAGTTGATCCCTTCTCCTTACGCCAACCAATCCCTTACCAAAGGGATGCCGCCGGCCGCTCCTTGGAAGAAGACAATCCGAACACAAATCTTACTAATCCTCTCCTCCACTGTCTGCGCCAAAATTGCTCGAGCAACTTTCTTTGGAGAAGTCCAATCTGCCTGAACAGATTTTCTCCAGCAAAACAATTTCTTTCGCTCCAAGAAAATGCCGTTTTTGCTCCAAGAAATTGCCGCAATTTCTTCTCCTCTGCTCCAAAAAATTGCCGCAGGGAATTTTTTTCTTGACCTCTCGAAGTTGCGTGAGGCAACTATATATAGATTAATTGCGCATGCAATTAATATGAGAAGCAAATGGATTAATTCATTTCATCGAGATGAAACGCATGGATTAATTCAATTTCATTGCGCATGGAGATGAAATGCATGAAACTGTTTTTTCCCAATTAATCCAATTAATATGGATTAATTGCATGCGTTTCATGCATTATTCGATCCAATGATGTTTCATGCATTTCCATTTCCAATTAATTGTAGAAGAAAGTGTTTCATGCATTTCTATTTCCAATTAATTGTAGAAGAAAATGATTAATTGCATCCTTTCGTTCGGCGCTGCATAGAGAGGAGAGGAGAGGAAAAACTTAAGATTTTCCCTGTGTTTCCTTGGATCAATTATTCAACTTGGTTTCATATCACCCTGGGTTTATATAGGGCTACGATAGGGACCATGAGGAGGAGTTGGATCTTGGCCTGCTAATGGACCCGGTCCATTAATGAGGATCCATTACACTAAAGGGCCCTCATTGAATTACCTCACCAACCCCCATATTTACATATGGGCTCCACTTATTACAAGTCGTCCATCCCCCCGTGTTTAAGATTTCAAATGCCCGTTAATTAATTAAATTACTGACAATTTAAATTAATTAACTTCTGGATCCTTGACTAGTACCACTCGACCTTATCATCATGCCGGATCAAATCCACCTGCAGGGTTTAGCATGATAATCCTTTCGAGCTCATCAAGGGGGCATCATCAACCCGACTCACCAGGATACGGATTCCGTCAATAATCAATGACACATCATATTATTAATATTATCTCCCAACTTACCGGGCCTATCGATCTAACAGAATAGATCTCGCCCATTGGTAAATCAAAGAAATAATAATTAATAATATATGCCCGATATTATTTCGGGATTAAGGGATCGTACTCCATAATAAAGTCTGAGGTCCTATCCAATTATCGAGTCAGTACAAATTGGATAACCTCGGGTTTTGGTCCTGCTTAATGTACTCAGAGCACACTAGTGCAATTCTATGGTCAAGACCAACCACACCTAATTACACTACAACCATTCCGATGGGTTGTCCAATTCCATCTTGGTTGTGGGCCTCTATTTATACTAAGCAAGGAACTGATAACATGATCTTCCGTGTGACACTACACACCATGTTATCTACAATGCAAAGTAATTGGACTTCATGCATGTACTAATATAAACAGGCACCTAGTGTAGTTGTGATTCTCTTTTCAAAATAAAGATGTTCATATATATAAAAGAAGCATGTCTTTCAGTATACACATCTATCAAAAGTCCACCTGAAGGACTGGGTGGCAACCATCTCCTGAAAGGAGTAGGTGAAAGGCAACTTCTCGGGGATGGGAACTTGTACCGGTTCGACCTAGAGTTTCGTGGAGATCAGAAGTCAGAACCAAGTCCTTAAGCTAATATTATATGTGCTTTGTGTTTGTGTATCTTGCAGGTACCAAGATTGGAAGACAAAGCAAACCAGATGGAGGCCCTGAACAGGGCGCCCCCAGTGTTGGGGGCGCCCAAGCTAATGAAGAAAAAAGTGGCAATGTGTGTGTAAGCAGAATAGTTGTCAAGCGGGGCGCCCGGAACGATGGGGGCGCCCTGGTTGAAACCTGTATTTGCTGTTTCGAGTTCGAAACATAGATAAGCCCTCATGAGGGTGCCCAGGAGGTCCGGGGTGCCCTGGTCAAAGGTTTTATCAGCTGCGGCGAGGTCGACGCGGGGATAAGGTTTGACCGGGTTTATCGGGCCGCCCCCAGCGTCCAGGGCGCCCGCAGGAGTGCTATAAAAGGGGCTTCGACCCCTCTGCTTCAGAAACAACTTCTAAGTACCATTCTGATCACTCTGACCGACGACAACGCCATAAAGATGAGGCTCTATGACCGGGAGACTCCAAGAGGAAGTGCGCGGTACTTCGGAGGTCCAGATCGGCCGAGCTTCAACCATGTTTTGTTTGGTTTACGTCTATTATTTCATACTTACTTTTCCGTACTTGTGCTTGTAATTGTACACTGTAAGACGGGTTTTCTTCGCCTCCGGATATTCTGGAAAGTTGACCTATAGTGGACTCACGCCGAGTACATAGGCCTTGGACGTACTGACCCTGGGGGGTTGGAACCAAGTAAATAAATCCCGCTGTGTCTTTGTCTTGCTTTTATTTTTATTTACTGTTTCGCTGCACTAACGCTCTGAGTAGATCGAACATTTTACGAAGTTTCCGCGAGAGTTTTTCACGATCGATATTCACCCCCCCCCCTCTATCGACGGCACCGGTCCTACAAAATTTTCTGTCTCCTTCAGCCAAGTCATCATGTTGAGGGTATGTTCCCTTACGGGCATCCTGATAAGTACCATTTTTGTGATTATTTTAGATGTTAAAATCCATGTTTGACCTATGTTTTTATTGCTTATGTGTGATTTTACCCTAGGTTTTAGGATTTCCTCTTATTTTGGACTTAATTACAAATTTACACATTTTTTTGAATTATTTAGCCACTAATTTTCTGATATATTTTTGTAGGCATGAAAGGATCCTGGACCTAGGGCATATTGGGTCAAACCTGAGTCGGATGTGAACCGGATCGAATTATCAAGCCTACGATTAATCCGGGTCGTCCGATTCAAGAGCGGCTAGATCTGAGCCATCCGGGACGATCTGAAGCAATCCGAGCTTGGGTTAGGGTTGATCAAGCTCTATGATCAAGATCTGAAGGTTTCATCCCAATCAGAGCTAAATCAATCGTTGAATCAAGCAAGGAGGGCTCTAGAGTGTCCAATCACATATAGAGTTGATCTGGACCATCCGTTGCACATCTGGAGGATCCGAGCTACCACAAGGCAGTTCCTGACCTCAGATCATCATCATGAAAGTTTGGCTCAAATCAGATCAAGATCTACCGTTGGATTTCATCCGATCAATCTGGACCGTCCATTAATGGCTATTTAATCAAAAATCACCGCAGCCTTCTCCTTTGTCGCGTCTCCACCGCTGTTCATCATCTTCTTCATTTCTTCACTGTTTTAGCTCGTTTTTCTTCATCAAAGGAGGCGCGTCCACTCAATCTCCACCTTGGATCGAGTTCTGAGTCTTTGGGGATCGATTTCTTGAAGAATTCTGTCCATTTGCGCTGGAACAGGGCTTGCTTGAGGGTCTCGGCATTTCCTCAGTCCGACTCCTTTCTTCTCAACCACAATCCACTTACAAGCTTCTGAGCCATTTGTAGGGGTTCTCAGATGAGTTTAGAAGCCTCGCAATTCATCATCGCAGCTCACCCAATTGAGATGGAGTGAATCGGATCAAAATTTCCACCAAAGTGCAGATTGGAGCAGATTTGAATTCAGAAATGAATTTCCACTGATTTACTGTGCCTAGGGGTTCGAAGCCGGCTCTTGATTGATGACCAAGAAGTTCTTGAGCTTAGGGAGTGATTGAGTTTAGATTTCCTTGTTTACTGTCTGTTTTTGTAGCTGTAATTCCATTACTGATCTGTTCTGTTTCTGTATTGGTTTCAGATTCGTTACTTTGTTTAATGCAATTGTTTTGCTTAAATTAGGTTTGGTTTCTTCTAGTTTAATAGCTAGGGAATGTGTTTAGTGGATAGTTGTTTTTAATTCTAGTTGTTTCCATTTCCTTTCCTTACGTATCAGTTTCCTAAGTCCTGTTCATGCGTATCAAACCCCCTTTCTTCACATTTATTTGCTTTTGAATGTTTGCATTTTAATTGTTTGCTTAACCTCCAATTGTTTCACAGCAGTAGCTTGTTTATCTTTGCATCCAACTGCAGCCGAATTCCCCCATTGAATTTCTGAAAATTCTGCAGTTTATAGCTGCAACCTTGCAGTTTCTGAAATTTTGCAATGTTTCTGCAGTTAACTGCAGTCTCTGCAGTTGTAGTTGTATCACGATAGCTCAAATTCTTTCCAAGCATTGGTTTCTGCATTTAAGTGAACTCAGCTTGCATCTGTTGCTTGTGCATCCAATTTATTTCTGAATTTTCGCAGCTCACTTCTGCATTTCTGCACACACAATTCAGTTTACTGCATTTGCATATCTGAATTCTGCTTCTATTACTGATTTCTTTCACTCATCTTTGTATTGCACTTCTTGAGTGGATTTGTCTACCAAGTTGAAGTGATCAGCTGGAATTCGAAATCTGGCAGTTGCAATTTCTGCAATTGGAATCGAATAGCAGCACCATTCTGTCTTGAATTTTTCTTTTTGTGTGCCAAGTGCTAAAATTCTGAAACTTTGTGTCAAGAGGCAGTGTAGGCATTGATTGGTTTCCAATTATAGGTTGTTTTCAGTGTGCTTTGGTGCTTGAACTCAGCTAGAGTTGCATTCGGACCATGAATGAATTTCTGCATTCCAATTCTACATCTAGATCCACTGCTGGACTGTTTCTTTCAGGTCTGAGTTTTACCCTGCCTTCATGCGTAGCACCTCATTTAGAGTTTCGGTTTCAAAGTAAATTGATTAGCTTTAATCTGAGATGATCAGCTTTAATGTCTGCAATTAGTTGTAGTCTTTGGCACATCAGTTTTTATCTCATTTTGGTATCAAGTTTGTAAATGGCTTGCACTTAGTACCAAGGAAAGTCTTAGCACTGAGTTTGTATCAGTTTGGTTAAATATTGAGTGCATTCGGTTTGTTTAGAGTAATAACTTCTGAAGCTAACGTCTACATTAGTATCCATCAAAATTTGAATTGCTTCCACATCAGATTTATTTTCCAAACTAGGTTAAATTGCATTTAAGCTTCCAAATTGTTTGAGTCATTGTTGGCATCACTTGGGTTAAGTTCAATAGCCGAGTTCTTCACTTTCTTTTATTGAATCTTCATTTCAGATTGCGAACCAAAAACCCAAATCACATTCGAAACCCAAAAACATAAACGACACCTAAATACAAGCGCGAATCACACAACGTCAACTAGCCCCGAGAAAAATACGACCTGTGGCCCCTATATTACATTTTCAGATTTTGATTGTAAAAGGGTTTCCAGCATTCATTTCAATTCATTTATATATTTAAATTTGATGGACCCACATTCGTGACACATAGATCGGGCATGTTAAATTTTTGGCGCCGTTGCCGGGGAAGCAACTAGTTGATTTGTTTGATTTTTGCTTGTATACTTTTGGACATATCATTGGGTTCTGTTTTATTGTGTTTTATTTCTGTATACGGTTGCTGCCATTTTTTTCTTGTTTATTTGGTGACAGGGCTACAAATTCAAAATGGGGTCAAAAGAGATTGAGAAGACATTGGAGGAGTTAAGAAATGTGTTAAAGGAGTTGGACTACCAACAAAAATGGAAAGCTCAGTCATCTACTTACCAAAAGCTACCTCAGCAACAATTTCAGCCTCTCCAGCAATTTCAACAGCCTCCTCTTGATTTCCAGCAGCCCTATTTTAATTTTCAGCAACCAAACTTTCAGTTTCAGCCACCATTACAGCAATTCGAGCAACCACAACAATTCCAACAGCAATATCAGAATTTTCAGCCTCAATACCACCAAAATCAGCAAGTTCAGGGAAGCTATCAAAATTTCCAGCAGATGTCTCAGCCTTTTCAGCAAGGTTTTCAGCATCAACAGTCATCATTTAACCAAAATCAAGGTTTTCATGGGCAACCACAATTCCAACAGCCCAATCAGAGTTTTTAGCAGCCCTATCACATTTTTCAGCAAGGTCCAAATCAAGGTTTTCCGGGGAATAGTTTTCAGCAAGGTCCATCAAATTTCCAAAGCAATTTCTAGCCATATCCTCAACAAATTCAGCACCAAAATCAGTACCAACAGCCCCCACATCAATTTGAGTGTTCACCACAACAATTTCAACCTCAGATCCAAGAATTCCAGGGCTACAATTTTCAGCAATTTCCACCAAGTGGTGAACCAACTTTTCAGCAGTTTAATCAGTCTGTTCAACCATTTGATCAAACCCCACAGTCTCAATTTTATCAAATGTGTCAACAAGAGCTTCAAAACCTCGAAAGGCAATTGGAACAAGTGGCTAATGATTTGAATCTAATAAAAGCCCAAAGAGCAGAACAATTATCTTCTCAAGCTGTTTTTAATTCTGAGAGCCCCGGAGTTGGTTTTATATCAGTTCAAGGTGACCCTAGTGCATGGCAAAGTCCTTCTTCAATTAATCCTGCAAATTTAGTAGAAGAAGAAGAAGAAGAATACATTAAAGTCTGGGCACCTACAGCATGCATTCCTCCGGAGACTCCTATTCAAAATCCAATTCCAAATTTTTCAGCTCCAGAAGAAGAAATTGAAGCTCCACAGGACCATTCTAGACTTTTATTTTCTGATGATAGCATTATTGATGGTCCTAATTTTTCTGACATTGTTGTTGCAGATATTACAGGAGAAGCATGCAGAGGAGACGATTCCATAGGTGTAGGGGATTGCACTAAGCCCCAGGGACCACCACAAGATTTAGAGAATGAACCAGAAAGTGTAGGGACTTGCATGGTGGAAGCAAGCACCCAAGGATCACCAGTTGATTGTCCACCAGAGCCTGAGGCTGATGAGGAGCATGAACTTGACCAGGAGGAGACCACAGATACATCTACTATTATAGAACCTCCAGGTATTATCCAGCACGCTCAGGTAAGTATTTCTCCTCTTTCTTCAGAAAAATGCAGTGAGGTACCTAGGGATGACTTTATTGATTCTGATGTATTTATTGATATACCTTGTGTAGAGATTGTTTGTGAAAATCCAATAGAGGTACCAAACATTGATTTTATTGATCATCATGCATTACTTGACACATCCATTGTAAATATGAATAGTGAAATAATTTTAGAGGCACCCATAATTGATGTAGTTTGTTATGATGAATCTTTAGATACATCTTTTGTGGATATGACTAGTGAAAATTTCTTAGAAGTGCCTGAAATGGATGTTATTTATTTTGATGAATCTCTTGTTATGTCTTATGCTGAAAATGAATGTGAAAAACTTTTGGAAATACCTAATATTGATTTGATTGGCTGTGACACATTGCATGATACACCCTGGATGGAAAATAATTGTGAACTTTCTATTGATGAGCCAGAAATTGATTTCTTTATTTGTGATGAGCTCCTGGATGCAAATTTTGTAGAAAATGATTTTGAAAATTTTATTGAGGCACCACAAATTGATTTAATTAGACATGATGCAGTTTTGGATTTATTTCATGCAGAAACTGAACTTATATCATTTCTTTCTGACCCTGAACGCTTGAGAGAGGTATTACATGTTTTTGCAGGGTCCAGAAGACTTCAGGAGTGGGTGCTCCAACTGAACAGACTCCAGCCTCCTGGAAGGACTTCTGAAGGGCATAAAGAAGGAGGAGATGATTTTGCTTTAATTCGAAGAACTCCATTCCTTCAGTGGATTTTAAACCTGAATCGCCTTAGGCCACCGGAGCATTATTTTGTAAAGTTCAAGTGTGGGGGAGTCCTGATTCTCCCAGCCACCCAGACTCCTCCACTACCAAGATGGAGGCTTCTTCTGGATCGACTCCGTCCACCCGAATAAAGGGGAGTTTATTTTTTCTTGCATTTTCTTTTATCGCATTTCTCACTTTTATATTTTCTAGAGTAAATTGAATAAATAGACATTGTAAATACCATGTCTTTTCCTTTGTCACTTTCTCTTGCATGAGTAGAAATAAAAGTATCCCTCTAGGTTATTCCATAGCATTTTAGAGTCTTTTGGAAAATAAATTAAATTTGGTTGTTAAGACTTAAGGTTTGAGCTAATGGATGAAATCTTGGATGCTTGAGTACTACTTTGCTTTAGATGCTTGATTGAGGAGTTGAGATGAATCATTTACACCTAGTGAGACTTAGCCTTATATTTGTGACACACATGTTATTAAACTCTAGAACTTGCTTAGGTTCTTTCAAAATCATATTTCAATGATTGGATCACATCTATAGAGACTAATCCATTTATTTTCCTTTCCACATCAATTTTTAGCAATAATCATGTTTATTCTCTTTTTCTTTGCTTATCTCCTACGCTTACCCTTACTTTTCTTTGGACTTGTTGTTTAAAATGTTTCTAATGCTATTTTGCCCGAGACGGACAAAGATTTAAGTGTGGGGGAGTGACTAGCTTTTTGGAAAGATTTGGTATCAAGGAGGCACTTCAATTCGGAAAAAAAAAAATTTTGCCAAAGGAGTTGAGTTTGATACCAAAAATGAGCAAGAGGAGGGAAGCAAGTGGAAATCTACATTTGGTTATTATACTTTGAAGATCTATGCAAGTTTGTGCTAAGTTGAGGAGCAAAAGGGCTGAAATGAAAGAAGAAAAAAAAATCTGTGCCAATTAGAAGAAAAAGAAAAAAGAAAAAGAGAGTTTTGTGCCAAAGTGAGAAAAGTGCCAATTGATTGCAAGGGAGGTCTCCTGCCATTTAAACAGAATTGGGAAGAAGGCTGATCTGAAGAAGGAAAAGAAATTTTGTAGCTGAAAAATCTGGAACATGGCAGCAGTTTTGTGCCAACTTTCAACTGAAATGGAATTTTCAAGGGCTGCTAACAAGGATTAAGAACAAGTCTATCTACCAGCCAGCCATCAGAAATTTGATAAGCAGCAGGGTAGTTGAATTTAAGTGCCGAAATTTCATCAGGCAGTGCTGAAAAACAAACCTGAAAATAATCTATGCAGAGCTGAACTAGACTGCATATCAAGCTGAAAACTGGATTTCAACCTACTGCTCAGCCATTTGCACGAAATGTTTTTGAGAAATCAGAGAATTGGAAGGAATCTGCCGTGGAGCAGAAACATTAAAACAGAAAAAAAAGTGATGGAAGTGTGCAAATTTGAGAAGAATATGTATCAAGAGTGACTTACTAATTGCATTTGATGTGTCAACTTCTGATACTAACTGGTCCGAAATGTCCAAATGAGATTTCAGGAAAAAATGAACAAGGAGGAGTTGAAATAACATCAGGGAATCAGTAGTGAACAGAAATAGAAAGAAAGAAAGAAAAAAAAAGAAGAGAAGAAGAACCAAGTGGCACACCATTGAACTTTGGCACCATGAAATCAAGTGAAGTTTCTCACATCCAAATCAAATTCTTTGCTCCATTACATTCTGAATTCACTAGAGAGAAAGAAAGAAAGAAAAAAATCTGAGAAAAGAGTGAAAGAAGCAAGGTTGGCACAAAAATTGAAACTTGGCACATTGAGATCAAATGGAGTTATTTTTCATCCAAGTCAAAGGAATTTATTCAAGTTTCACTCACCCATACTTTGTTATTCACGAGAGGACTTCAAAGAGAAGCAAAGCACATTGGAAACATTTTTAAACAACCAAGTCCTCCACTCCATCAAAATTTTCTATTTTCTTAGTCTTTATTTCATTTCTCACCATTTTTCATGTTTTCCTTTGTTTTTGTAGATGTTGATTCCAATCATGAATAATGGTGGAGAGTAGATAATAAGCAAGCCTATGGTAGTGCAAGAATCATATGTGTTTGAGTGAGCTTCACTTCCATCATCAAGTTAGAACTTAAGGAGAGAACCACCAAAATTTCCCTTGAAAGGCTAGTGATTTAAATTCATCTCAATAATTCATGATTGATGAAAAGGCTAAGTTGTTGATTTAAGGACAAGATACTAATCCATAGAGCTTAGATTTATGAGAATTGACAACCTTAGGTAATTTCTTTTCATTTGTTTCTAATTATGCTTAAGAGAGCCTAAGGGATATATATTTAGTTGTTTCGCGAGACGCTCAAGGTTAAGTGTGGGGGAGTTGATAAGTACCATTTTTGTGATTATTTTAGATGTTAAAATCCATGTTTGACCTATGTTTTTATTGCTTATGTGTGATTTTACCCTAGGTTTTAGGATTTCCTCTTATTTTGGACTTAATTACAAATTTACACATTTTTTTGAATTATTTGGCCACTAATTTTCTGATATATTTTTGTAGGCATGAAAGGATCCTGGACCTAGGGCATATTGGGTCAAACCTGAGTCGGATGTGAACCAGATCGAATTATCAAGCCTACGATTAATCCGGGCCGTCCGATTCAAGAGCGGCTAGATCTGAGCCATCCGGGACGATCTGAAGCAATCCGAGCTAGGGTTAGGGTTGATCAAGCTCTATGATCAAGATCTGAAGGTTTCATCCCAATCAGAGCTAAATCAACCGTTGAATCAAGCAAGGAGGGCTCTAGAGCGTCCAATCACAGATAGAGTTGATCTGGACCATCCGTTGCACATCTGGAGGATCCGAGCTACCACAAGGCAGATCCTGACCCCAGATCATCATCATGAAAGTTTGGCTCAAATCAGATCAAGATCTACCGTTGGATTTCATCCGATCAATCTGGACCGTCCATTGATGGCTATTTAATCAAAAATCGCCGCAGCCTTCTCCTTTGTCGCGTCTCCGCCGCTGTTCATCATCTTCTTCATTTCTTCACTGTTTTAGCTCGTTTTTCTTCATCAAAGGAGGCGCGTCCACTCAATCTCCACCTTGGATCGAGTTCTGAGTCTTTGGGGATCGATTTCTTGAAGAATTCTGTCCATTTGCGCTGGAACAGGGCTTGCTTGAGGGTCTCGGTATTTCCTCAGTCCGACTCCTTTCTTCTCAACCACAATCCACTTCCAAGCTTCTGAGCCATTTGTAGGGGTTCTCAGATGAGTTTAGAAGCCTCGCAATTCATCATCGCAGCTCACCCAATTGAGATGGAGTGAATCGGATCAAAATTTCCACCAAAGTGCAGATTGGAGCAGATTTGAATTCAGAAACGAATTTCCACTGATTTGTTGTGCCTAGGGGTTCGAAGCCGGCTCTTGATTGACGACCAAGAAGTTCTTGAGCTTAGGGAGTGATTGAGTTTAGATTTCCTTGTTTACTGTCTGTTTTTGTAGCTGTAATTCCATTACTGATCTGTTCTGTTTCTGTATTGGTTTCAGATTCGTTACTTTGTTTAATGCAATTGTTTTGCTTAAATTAGGTTTGGTTTCTTCTAGTTTAATAGCTAGGGAATGTGTTTAGTGGATAGTTGTTTTTAATTCTAGTTGTTTCCATTTCCTTTCCTTGCGTATCAGTTTCCTAAGTCCTGTTCATGCGTATCAAACCCCCTTTCTTCACATTTATTTGCTTTTGAATGTTTGCATTTTAATTGTTTGCTTAACCTCCAATTGTTTCACAGCAGTAGCTTGTTTATCTTTGCATCCAACTGCAGCCGAATTCCCCCATTGAATTTCTGAAAATTCTGCAGTTTATAGCTGCAACCTTGCAGTTTCTGAAATTTTGCAATGTTTCTGCAGTTAACTGCAGTCTCTGCAGTTGTAGTTGTATCATGATAGCTCAAATTCTTTCCAAGCATTGGTTTCTGCATTTAAGTGAACTCAGCTTGCATCTGTTGCTTGTGCATCCAATTTATTTCTGAATTTTCGCAGCTCACTTCTGCATTTCTGCACACAATTCAGTTTACTGCATTTGCATATCTGAATTCTGCTTCTATTACTGATTTCTTTCACTCATCTTTGTATTGCACTTCTTGAGTGGATTTGTCTACCAAGTTGAAGTGATCAGCTGGAATTCGAAATCTGGCAGTTGCAATTTCTGCAATTGGAATCGAATAGCAGCACCATTCTGTCTTGAATTTTTCTTTTTGTGTGCCAAGTGCTAAAATTCTGAAACTTTGTGTCAAGAGGCAGTGTAGGCATTGATTGGTATCCAATTATAGGCTGTTTTCAGTGTGCTTTGGTGCTTGAACTCAGCTAGAGTTGCATTCGGACCATGAATGAATTTCTGCATTCTAATTCTACATCGAGATCCACTGCTGGACTGTTTCTTTCAGGTCTGAGTTTTACCCTGCCTTCATGCGTAGCACCTCATTTAGAGTTTCGGTTTCAAAGTAAATTGATTAGCTTTAATCTGAGATGATCAGCTTTAATGTCTGCAATTAGTTGTAGTCTTTGGCACATCAGTTTTTATCTCATTTTGGTATCAAGTTTGTAAATGGCTTGCACTTAGTACCAAGGAAAGTCTTAGCACTGAGTTTGTATCAGTTTGGTTAAATATTGAGTGCATTCAGTTTGTTTAGAGTAATAACTCCTGAAGCTAACGTCTACATTAGTATCCATCAAAATTTGAATTGCTTCCACATCAGATTTATTTTCCAAACTAGGTTAAATTGCATTTAAGCTTCCAAATTGTTTGAGTCATTGTTGGCATCACTTGGGTTAAGTTCAATAGCCGAGTTCTTCACTTTCTTTTATTGAATCTTCATTTCAGATTGCGAACCTAAAACCCAAATCACATTCGAAACCCAAAAACATAAATGACACCTAAATACAAGCGCGAATCACACAACGTCAACTAGCCCCCGAGAAAAATACGACCTGTGGCTCCTATATTACATTTTCAGATTTTGATTGTAAAAGGGTTTCCAGCATTCATTTCAATTCATTTATATATTTAAATTTGATGGACCCACATTCGTGACACATAGATCGGGCATGTCACATCCCCTCAACCAAGATGGTAGTGGTCAAGTTCTTTATTACCGATTGTCTAGCGGCTCAATTACTTTGACCAAAGAGTTCATCACGTTCTAATATTTTATTACTGGTAATGGAAGAAGCCCGATTCTGAGGACCTTCGGTCATCTCGTCTGCCTCTAGCCATTTCCTAAAATATTCAAACTGTTCTTCGGTATTAATCTCGTCAGGCTTTTCGGTTAAGAACTCGGCAAGATCACACTTTGGTTCCTTGGCAGTAGAAACAAAATCCATATTCAATTTCCAATCCATTTTATCACTAGGGGCATTTAATTGGATTTCACTTTGAATTAGGTCTTGAGGGTCTAAGTCCATTTTAAAATCACCAGAGAATCGAACAATCACACACTTTAGATTTTTGAAATAAATTAACACCTCAAAACAATTTATTACAAAAAATCTACCAACCCCTCAAACACCGAGAATTTCGTATGCCACGATGGTGTGGACGTATACGAATTCTACATTTGTGAGAGGAGGTTTTACCCATTAATTTTACTATCTTGTCATCCTATCCTTTTGACAAGTAAAATTAATAGTTGGTCCTCTTCGGCCCTACAAATTGTTGGATCGAGTAAACACGATAGAGGGGGGGGTGAATATCATGAAAATGTTTCGGATTAAAAAGAGAAAGTACACAGCGGAATTTAAACAAAACACACACACAGAACTCAAGTAGTTTTACTTGGTTCGGAGTCGCGTTCGACTCCTACTCCAAGGCCCACGGTCCTTGACCGTTTACTGCGGGCAATTCTATAGTAGCGCAAAAGTTTACAGAAATTGTTACAATATTAGTGCAGTAAGTAAACAAGTATACTCTTCGTTACTGACACCCGATGTGGATCGTTCTTCGGAGCAGAGGGTCATCGTCGGCGCTAGAATGTCGAGAACGGAGTTTGCCAGAGCAGAGCGCATAAACGAAGAGCTTGGAAGCGTTGAAAAAAAGTGATTCTTAAGCCTTAGGGGTCGAGCCCCTTTTATACTGCTCCTGGGGGCGCCTGGGACGTCTAGGGCGCCTGACACGTGCCTTCGGATCCGAAAACCTTTAATCGAAGCTTGGTCAGCACTTATCCCCTTCGAATCGGCTCTGGAGCTTACGGGGGCACCCCCGGTTGACTTGGTCCGCTGGCTTCGTGGTTGATTTTGTTCCGATCACATTTTGGCTTTGACCCAGGGCGCCCGGGACCTTCAGGGCACCCGGGACCTTCAGGACGCTTAGCCCAGTAAGCTTTCAAAGCGATTCTTGCTTAACTGCTTATTTGGCTTTGGCCTTGGGCGCCCGGGACCTCCCGGGCGCCTAGCCCAGCTGCTGCCCCTCTCCTTTGGGGCGTTCTGAGCTGCAGAAACACATTCCTTTGGTCCCTACATCCAAGGTTAGTTCCACAACAAACAAGGCAAGAATGTTAGTTAGTTTTTACAACCGTAGCTGTCTTGGTTTTGACTTCGGGTCTCCGAAATGGAACCCTAGGTCGAACTGACGCCTACTGTTCCCTCGACGGGGAACGCGTCCTCACCTACTCCTCTCAGTAGAGTTTACCTTTTGCCAACCGGCTCCTCCGGTTTGACTTTTACCCAGCAGTCCTTCGCCAGGTGCCTAGCAGCCCTTCGCGAGGTCTTCGGTACAATGCAGTCCTTCGCCAGGTGCCTAGCGGCCTTCGCCAGGTCTTAGATTCCTAGCTGCCCTTCGCCAGGTATTCAACTCCTAGCAGCCCTTGCTAGGTGCCTAGCAGTCCTTCACCAGGTCTTCAACTCCTAGCAGCCCTTCGCTAGGTGCGTAGCAGTCCTTCGCAAGGTGTTTAACTCCTAGCAACCCTTCGCTAGGTACCTAGCAGTCCTTCGCCAGGTCTTCAACGCCTAGCAACCCTTCGCTAGGACTTCTTTCTGCACACTCGAGTAACTTCGTTAGATCACAAATAGTACTTAACTTTAAATCCTTTACCAATATCAAAACAAGGTTCGATATGGTGCTTCCTGCACCAACACAAATAATAGCAGTGACTCCGATGGGGATGATACTTATTATTTGTATCTAAGTGTTTACCACCACCCAACACCAAGAAAAATTATTTTTGATTATGTGTCTTCCGATGGGGAAGTCCACACGCTCATCAATAATTTCCTATAGTCTTTTATGACCTAGTGACCGCAGAACAAGCCCATCCGATGGGGAGGAAGGCACTTAGAGCCGACACGCAGACTTGTTCGCATCGCATTTCAGATTGTAGTGGAGGCCATGGGACTCTTAGGATCCCTCTCCCACTTAGTTATTTGCATTGAGGTTTTTACATGCATCCACACAACAAGCACACACAAACCAAAATAATAAAATAATGAAAAATCCTAGATTTTTCCAACTAATATGACCTTGGTCTTCCAATGTGCCTCCAGTCGTGTCGTCACCTCGTCCACTCCATCCTATCCATGCGCATGCCACCATGAAGGAGTCCCCGAGCCGAGATGTCTAGCTAACTAATTTACATCCATTGATCCTAAACTCCACAAAGGAGTGTACATTCATCTAGATCAAAGTAAATAGAAAGCTTGGCTAAACAGGTGCCAAATTTAATTACAAAAATTAAATAGCTTATCTAGCCTCGTCAACCCCGAGGATTCAAATAATTACATCAAACATAACCAATCATATACACACAATATAATTTACCATAATAGTTGGAATCTAGTGCCTACAACACAAAGTTAGCCTATGCACATCCAAAATATTAACTAGCAAAATAACGTACATGATAATGTGCAAGAAAATTAACCGAATCCTTAAACACACAAAACCGAAAACACAGCTCCGATACAAATTGTTGGTTATCCCTTGGCGGTTTCCAAGACAACCACGTGGTCGTATCCGAGAGACCTCTCTATAGCCACGGATTAAAATTTTAATCCGAATAGAGAACCGTCCCTATAACGATCGATTCGTCGTCGTGTTAGTTAGTCCAAGTTACAACTTAGCCACAAAGGCATTGTAACTTTCCGGATTAGCTTACCGCGAAAAGACGACGATTTGGATCGCCGATTTTTGTGTTTATCTTCGGGGTCCAGTTAATTATTATTATCTAAGATTTCAAGTCTAAATAATAATTAAACACGCATTAAATGACAAGACAAAACACAATGACACAAATAAATATAGCATAACGAAAACTGAGCCCGGGAGAATTATAACTCGTCGTTTACCTCGCAGTCTTCTATCATATGACCCAACCCACTTGGACGTCATGTGGGCGATGATCTCCCAAGTCGTGTAGTCACCAAGGCACGCAAACCAATCCTCTTTTCTTCTTCCTTTTCTCACGCCAACATAAACCCTAGAACCCTAGGGTTTCCTTGCGCTGGTGTTCCTTCTCCCTCTCCACCTCAGCCCGCCGGCCACCTTGAGTTCCAAGGTCCGGCCTATCTAAGAGGACACCGAGAAGAAGACTAGGAAGATGAAGAACAGGAAGAAGACGCCGAGAGGACTCCCTCTTCTTCCTTTAAACCCGCGCAAACCTCTTTCTCCTTCTCTTCCTTTCCCGCCGGCCAATCAAGGGGAAGAAGAATCTTCCTCTACTTCGTCGGTGATCCTCGGACCCTAGAATCCGGCTGCTCTCGCCCAGATGGTGTGCTGAGTATGAGAAGCTAAAGAACCAAATTCCTTAAGCTTCTATCTCCTCCATCCGTCGGTGCCGCAACCTCCAACATCCACCCTCACCACCGCCGACCACCTCCTTTCTTGATTGCTACGTGTGCCACAAAGGAGGAGGTCTCTCCTCCTTATCTAGGGCCGACCACCAACAAGAGAAGAAGAGGAAGAGGAAAGCTCCAAACTTTCTCTTCCTTTTGTTTGCCGTGACCTAGGGTGAGGGAGAGGAGAAGAGAGATTAGTTCTAGAGAGGGAGAGAGTTTGAGATTTATATATAGGGGTTTAGTTAGTTTAATTGGAAAAAATTTCCAATTAAACTTGGATTGTTTATAAAAATTTATATAGAATAATTTCATAATTAATCTAATGATTAATTACTTTATTCCATCCAAATTTTTATATAGAATAATTCCATAATTATTCTATTATTAATTCCTTAATTAATTTCGAGATTAATAATTAAATTAATCCCAAATTAATTCCTTAATTAATCTTTGATTAATTATTTAATTAATTTGAAATTAATAATTAATTCGAAATTAATTCCTTAATTAATCCGGCTTTTTATCATGACTCTAATGTGGCTTTATTGGGCTAGGATAGGGACCATGAGGAGGAGTTGGTTCTTGCCCTCTAATGGATCCATCCCGATCCATTTAATGGAGATCCATTCCACTAAAGGATCCCATTGTACTTCCTCACCAACCCCCATATTTACATATGGGCTCCACCTATTACAAGTCGTCCATCTCCCCGTGTTTAAGATATCGCATGCCTGATAATTAATTCAATTTACTGATAATCAAATTAATTATCTTCTTGATCCTTGGTTAGTACCACTCAACCTTTTCGGCATGCCGGACCATAGTCCACTTGCAAGATTTGGCATGACGATCCTCTTGAGCTCACCAAGGGGGCATCATCACCCTGACTCACCAGGACACAGATTCCGTCAATAATTCAACAGCACATCATATTATTAATATTATTTCCCAACTTACCGGGTCTATCGATCTAACAGAATAGATCTCGCCCATTGGTAAATCAAAGAAACAATTATTAATAATATATGCCCTCCATTATTTAGGGATTCAGAGATCGTACTCCGTAATAGCATTCGAGGTCTAATCCAATTTACTAGGTCAGTACAAAAATTGGATGACCTCTCGTTTGGTCCTACTCAATGTACGCAAAGTACACTAGTGCAATCCCATGGTTAAGATAAACCACACCCGATTACACTACAACCATTTCGATTGGTTTGTCTAACTCCATCTCGGTTGTGAGCCTCTTTCTTATGCTTCAGCAAGGTACATGATAACATGATCTTCCGTACGACACCACGCACCATGTTATCTTCAATGCCAAGCATTAGACATTTAGTGCGCATACCAATATAAACATAAACTTGAACATGCACTGTGTGATTTCTGTTTCTCTTTAAAATGTAGATGTATCATTAACCAAAAAGCAAAGCTTTTAGTATACATCCTAACAAGGATTGGTAGGATTCCTACCGCTAGGGTTCGTCACCTATCGGTATCTTTACAATCGGGTGATTCATTAGCGGTCACTCAGGAGGACAGAGCCTGCCCACTGAACTTCGGTAGCATGATTCTCACCATGGACCTGCTGGTGCTGGAGATGGTTGATTTTGATATCATCCTCGGCATGGACTGGCTTACCGGATACCATGCCACCGTGGATTGCCGGACGAAGGTGGTCACTTTTCGCCCTCCGGACCAACACTCGTGGGATTCCACCGGCATCCGAGATGATGACATATCTATTATATTTGCGCTCTAGGCACAGAGATTGTATTCACTGGACTGCCAGGGTTATCTCTTATCAATGATTAGCGTGGATGACAGCAGTAGTTCCTCTCTTCCGGATATTCCAGTTGTTCGGGAGATCCCAGATGCCTTTCCAGAGGACCTACCGGGTCTTTGTTGGGGCCTACAATAGGTGTCACGATGAGCCACAAATTTAATATTTATAAACTGAAAACCCTTGGCTAACAAAGTTAAAGTGTAGAATAGGGGCCTCAGGTCGTATTTTTCCAAGGACTAGTTGTGAGTGCTTAACTCGAGCTTGAAAGTTATTTGTCGTTTAATGATTTAGGTTTTCTAATAAAATGGGGATTTTTGGCGATAAGGAAATGACAATATAAAATAGAAAGGAGCATAACTATGCAAGAACAAATTAGGAAATTACAAAAACTAAACTTAACCTATTGGAAGAAACTAAGCAATACGATTTCAAACAATGGAATTGAAATTCAAGAATTAATTGCAGAAACTAATTGCAGAAGGCTAATTGCAGGAAATTAATGGCAAGATACTGAAAACTAGATTGAGACATTGCTTGAAACTTGACTTAAAGTGTAGAGGAACAAATTAGAACAATGTGAAGAAATACATGTTTAAAACCAAAATAATCCTAATTAGAACATCAAATCAGTTTCCAATCAAGACTTCCCTTTGCCGTCACATAAAGGATGAGCTAGAAACCCTCTTGGCTCAAAAACCATCGAAGACAAGCTCCCTAGATCAGCTTGCTCTGTACTGCTCTTCCTGATCGGTCAACCGACCGATCAGGTCCTCATCTGATCGGTCACGGGGCCGATCAGAGACATCTCTGTCGGTCACACGATCGGTCAGTAGCTGAAATCACCCACGATCTCCTCCTTATTGACACGCTGAGTGACGATCGATCTTGGAAACTCTCGATAGCCAAAAGAGAACCCCTCCACAAGCTCCGATTGCATCCGCTTGATGAAAACAACAGCGATCAGTCAGAATCGATAATGGGCAGAGCACCGGCGAAACCCTCTCTTGCACTCTATCCGCTGCGAGAATTTGATAGAAAAACTGAACAAAAATCTTACCGCGATGATTCAAAACCTTGGGAAGAAATGGATCTGATGTCTTGGTCCTGCGATTTGAGAAGAAACAATGAAGAAAAATGATGTAGAATTGAAGAATAGAGAAGGAAGCAACGCTACTGCGATCTGGCGACTACGCGACCACCCCCCGAGCGGAAGAGGGAATGTTTGATTTAACTAATCCAATTTGAATTGAGACGGCTGTGATCTTCCTTGCTCCATCCAACGGTCGGATCTCTTCAAATCTGAACCAAATCCTTCCATATCTTGATCAAGGGTTAGGATCTGCCCCTCAGCTCAGATCGATCAGATTTGCAACGGATGGCTCAGATTGCCCTGATCTTTGAATGGATGGCTTAGACCCTCTTGAGCTTGATCCAACGGTTGGATTAACTCTGATTTGGTTCAAACTTTTAGATCTTGATCCATGGACGTGATTAACTCTATCTTGATCTTGGATTGATCAGAAGTTTATGGATGACTCAGATCTAGCCGTTCTCTTGAATGGACGACCCATATTAATCCGATGCTTGATCACCTTGATCCGGATCCAATTCTGACTCAAGTTTAATCCCATCTGATCTAGGTACATGATCATTTGAAGCCTACAAAATTAGATTCACATTTTAGTGCCAAAATATCTCAAATATAGAAAGAATTTTATCCAAAGCCAAAATAGAAAGAATTCATGAAACCTAATGTAAATGCAAACTTAAGCATATGAAAGTGGATCAAAACATGGATTTGAGAGCCTAATTTTAGCAACAAAATGGTAGTTATCAACTCCCCCATACTTACTCTTGGGCGTCTCGCACAAGCTACTAGTAAACTAATGATGTATCCCCATAGATTATTCTCAATCATAGTTAGAAGCAATTGAAAGGAAATTACCTAGGGTTGTCAATTCTCAAAAATCTAAACTCAATGGACTAGTAACTTGTCCTTAAATCAACAACTTAGCATACTTCATCCTTCATGACTCATTGAGATGAACTAAACACACAAAACCTATCAAGGGAATATTTAATGGCTCTCTTCCTAAATTCTACATTTTAATGAAAGTGGAGCTCACTCAAAGACAACATGTTTCTTACACTACCATAAACTTTCTTGTTATCTACTCTCCACCATCATTCTTGACTTGGATCCACATCTACAAAAGCTTATTAGAGCATGTCAAAGAAGATATATGAATTGATAGAAATGAAATAAGAGCTTGATGAACTTTGATACCAAAGAATCATGATAAAGAAAATAAAGAAATATGTCATGGTAAGGAAATATGATAAAGAAATATGGTATAATAAGAAAATATGGAAGAAGTAGAGAAAGTGGAATACTTGGACACTTAAAAATGCAACCTAATGCACTTTGCCCGCTTATTTTGAATTATCCTGCACGTATCAGAGTTATGGTGGAGCAAGGACTGAAGAAATTCACTGAATTCTTGGTTTTGTTCTGTGCCAACTCTACTGATCGATCCAGAGACCGATCAGACACTGCCGGAACGTTCTAGGGATCGGATTGGAATGCTTCTGATCGGTCAAGGGACCGATCAGTCACCTGCCTGATCGGTCTGGGGACCGATCAGGTGATGATCAGTAGCTGAAACTGTAGATTTTTGAACTGCCTTATGCCGAGATTTTGCTTCTCTCAATCAACAACTCACTCTTGCATTCAAATAGCTCCTTATTCACAACTTCAAATCAGAAATCTAACCCAGCACTTGATTCCAGTTCATGTTTCTCTTCTTTTTTTTTCTTCTTTTCTTTTGTTTTTCAGCTGCTCTTTCTTTTCATGTTTCTATTTTTTGTTTTCAATTGTTCAGCTGCTGCTCCAACATAGTAAATACAAGATTTCCTGACTTCTAGCACTCTATCTTCTTCTAATGGCTTTTCCTTGCATGAATGTAAAGTTGTAGGAGCATCAAAAACATCTTCTTTAACAAAGTTCTCTTCAATTCTTGCTAATAATGTTTGCATATTTTATTAGATCCTTGTTCTCTTCAATTGCTTGCTGAAATTTCATTTCTAAAACTGTCAATTTCAATGCCAAAATCCTCACATTTGAATTCATCCATCTCTAGTTTGAGTTAACTTCCCATTTGTCAATTCTTACAACCCCCTCTTGGCACATTTTTCTGCATCACATAGAATTGGAGAACTATGGCTTCATTTTTCTATGTGTCCTCATTTGCCAAATTCTTCACATTATCCTCAATACAAGATATAATGCTTGCATCCTCCCCCACACTTAAACTTTTGTCCGTCTCGGGCAAAGTAGCATTAAGAAACATCAAAAGAAACCAAGTCCATGGAGAATGTAGGTATAAGCAGCAATATAGGGGAATGAAAATAGAATATAGAGAAGATCAACAAACAAGATTGTAAAAATTAGTACGAAAAAGGAAACAAAATGATACACCTCTATAAATGTGGTTCAATCATAGAAATATAGCTTTGAAAGAACCTAAGCAAGTTCTAGAGTACAATCACATGTGTGTATCACAAATATTAGGCCAATCCTCACTAGGTAAAAAGAATTCATCTCAAGTCATCAATCTAGAGTTCATAGCTAAGTAGTACTCAAGCATCCAAGAATTTTCATCCATTGGCTCAAATACTAAGTTTTAACAACCAAATTTAATTTGCTTTCAAGGGACTCTAAAATGATATAGAGAAAACCTAGATGGATACATTTATTCCTAGTCATGAAAGAAATAAAATTTCAAAAGGGATAAAATAGTATCTACAATGACTCTTATTCAATTAACACTACCCAAGCATTTATTAACAAGAACTCATTTTAAAAGAAAATTTTACTTCTAGAAAACATAAAAATGAAACATGCAATGAAATAAAATGCAAGAAGGAACAAATTCCCCTTTATTCCTGGCGGTTGGAGTCGATTAAGGAGTAACCTCCATCCCGGCAGTGGGGTAGTCTGAGTGGTTGAGAGAGCATCCTTCATGTGATCAATGTCATGGTGCACTACTCCCCCACACTTCAACTTCACATAAATATGTTCTGGTGGCCAGAGATGATTAAGGTACAAAATCCACTTAAGAGGTGGACTGCTACGAGTTAAAGTGAGATCATCTCCTCCCTCTTGATGCTTTTTGGAAATCCTTCCAGGGGGTTGGAGTCTATTTAATTGGAGCACCCACTCCATAAGTCAATGGCGCCCTGCAAAACCATGAAAAGAAAATACCTTCTGCACGCATGCAGGGTAAGCAAGAAATGAAATACAACCAACCTCTACATAAAATGTATCCAAAAATGCATCACATCCAATAAAATCAATCTTAGGTACCTCTATTAATTTTTCTAAATCAGTTTCTACAAAGGATGTATCAAAAAATGCTTCACAACCAACAAAATCAATTTTAAGTACCTCTATAAATTTTTCACAATCCGCATCTACATAAGATGTATCAGGAATTGCTTCACATTCAATAAAATTGACCTTAGGTATTTCTATGAATTTTTTAGAATCAATCTCTGCATAGGATGTATCAAGTAATTCATCACAACCAACAAATTCAACACTAGGTACCTCTATGGAATTTTCACAATTAATCTCTACGTAGGATGTATCAAAAATTGCTTTACAACCAATAAAATCATTTTGGGTACCTCTATAGATTTTTTAAAAGAAATAGGAGAAATACTTACCTTATCATACTGAAGAATACCTGGAGGTTCTACAAGAGTAGATGTAACTATGACCTCCTCCTGGTCATGTAAAGGCTCCACTTCCATCTCAGGTTCTGGTGGACATTCAGCTAAGAGAAGTGATTCTTGGGTTCTTACTTCCACCATGCAAGTCCCTATACTTTCATACTTATCCTCTGACTCTTCTAATGTATCAATCAATGATGGTGTCCCCTGGGGCTCAATGCAATCCCCTACAACGCATGCTTCATAATCAATATCTGTGACAACCATATTAGAAAAGTTAGGACCCACAACAATTATATCATCATAAAATAAAAGATTAGAAGGGTCCTGTAGAGCTTCAGAATCGAGTTCAAGTCTGTCACAATCTTTTCTATCCATCTCCTCCAATTCCTCCATAGCTAATGCATGCCCAATAGGTATGGGTGGTCCCTGGGGCTTAGTGCAATCCCCTACACTCTCAAACCTATCCTCTGAAGGTACCTCAATCAATAAAGGTGATCCCTGGGGCTTAGTGCAATCCCCTACACCTATAGAATCATCTGCAACAAAAATGAGTTAGATTCAGTCTTTAAATCTTCAGCCTCCTCTGTAGCTAATACCTCCTCTACCTCATCTGAGCTTAAACATTCTCTCTGAATATCAAATGAAACTCTGTCATCAAATAACTCTGCCTCAGCAACCTCATCTGAAATACCCATGCTAATGATAGAAGGATCCTCTATGGGGTGCTGTGGGAAGGGTAAGAGACTTTTGGCTCCTCCACTTGAGCTGAAAATTTTGGAAATGGATCTTGAACAGGAATTTCAGGAGGAATAGCTGCTGTAAGTGCCCTAATTTTATGGATTTCTTCTTCTTCTTCCACCAAAATTGCAAGATCAATTGAAGAAGGACTTAGGCTTGCACTAGGGTCACTTTGAACTGGTATAAAATCAATTTCGGGGCTGTTTTGAGTTGGAAAATAGGCTGCTGGAAATTTTTCAGAAAAATTGGTACATGGAGTGTTTAAACTTGAAACAACTTCCTCATTCCTCAAAGTTAGTTCACAAACATGCCTCTTGAGATTTGGAGTAGCTTGAAAAGGTAATTGGCTCAATCCCTGAGCTTGCATTTGATTCATTTCACTAACCAATTGTCCAATGTGTCTCTCAATGTTTTTAAGAGTGGACTCATCCTTTTGTTGTTGTAAACTTTGTTGTTGTATTATTTGTTGCATAATCTCCCCAAGCATTTGTTGTTGAGCCTCAAGCTCACTAGAATCCTCGAAGTCTCCTTGATTGGTACAGGACTCTTGTTGGTCTTGAAATGTGATATAAGATTGCTGAAAATTATAAGTAAGCTGTGAACTCTAAAAATGAAGTTGTTGGGGTTGATTAGATAAGCAACTGGGTTGTTGAAATTGCTGAAAATTAGTTTGACAACTTGGTGGATGTTGCTGAAAATTATGAGTCTGAAATTGCTGATCTGCTTACTGAAAATGTTGGTTGAAAACTGAAAATTTTGAAACTTAGAATTCTGCTGGAATGGTTGCAAAAATTGCTGTGAAGGTTGGAAACCTTGCTGATCATAATGAAATTGTTGTTGAAAATCTTGATAAACTTGCTGGTTCTAATGAAGTGGTGCATGAAGAAATGGTTGCTGAATATACTGAAAATTTTGCTGAAATTGATGCTCTGGCTGATTCCAAGGTTGGTTTTGCTGAAATTGTTGGTTTGGTTGCTGAAAATCTTGATAAGGCTGGAATGATTGAAAATTTTGCTGAAAATTTTGGAATTGAGAATAGGGTTGCTGAAAATTCTAACAAGGCTGCTGAAAGTTCTGAGAATACTGATATTTTGCCATGGAACTGCTTGAATGAGTAGAAAAATTTTCAATAGCTTCTCAAACTCTTAAGATCACCACCTGTAGTCCTGGCCACAAACAAACAAAAATGGAAGTAAACATATACAAAAAGATAAAGCAAATGAAAATAGAATCAAAGAATATGAAATTATGAAAATAAATACAAGCTTAAATCAAACAAACTCAACTAGTGGTTCCCCGGCAACGGCGCCAAAAATTTGATGGGGCCCAAAATAGGTGTCACAATGAGCCTTAAATTTAGATATTTATAAACTAAAAACCGTTGGCTAACAAAGTTAAAGTGTAGAATAGGGGCCTCAAGTCGTATTTTTCCAAGGACTAGTTGTGAGTGCTTAACTCGAGCTCGAAAGTTATTTATCGTTTAATGATTTGGGTTTTCTAATAAAATGGGGATTTTTGGCGATAAGGAAATGACAATATGAAATAGAAAGGAGCTTAACTAAAGCATAGAACAAATTAGGAAATTGCAAAAACTAAACTTAACCTATTGGAAGAAACTAAGCAATACGATTTCAAACAATGGAATTGAAATTCAAGAATTAATTGCAGGAAACTAATTGCAGGAAACTAATTGCAAGAAATTAATGGCAAGATACTGAAAACTAGATTGAGACATTGCTTGAAACTTGACTTAAAGTGTAGAGGAACAAATTAGAATAATGTGAAGAAATACATGTTTAAAACCAAAATAATCCTAATTAGAACATCAAATCAATTTCCAATCAAGACTTCCCTTTGCCGTCACACAAAGGATGAGCTAGAAACCCTCTTGGCTCAAAATCCATCGAAGACAAGCTCCCTAGATTAGCTTGCTCTGTACTGCTCTTCCTGATCAGTCAACCGACCGATCAGGTCCTCATCTGATCGGTCACGGGGTCGATCAGAGACATCTCTGTTCGGTCACGCGATCGGTCTGTAGCTGAAATCACCCGCGATCTCCTCCTTATTGACACGCTGAGTGATGATCGAGCTTGGAAACTCTCGATAGCCTTCAGAGAACTCCTCCACAAGCTCCGATTGCATCTGCTTGAAGAAAACAACAGCGATCGGTTGGAATCGACACTGGGCAGAGCACCGACGAAACCCTCTCCTGCACTCTATCTGCTGCGAGAATTTGATAGAAAAATTGAACAGAAATCTTACCGCGATGATTCAAAACCTTGAGAAGAAATGGATCTGATGTCTTGGTCGCGCGATTTGAGAAGAAACAATGAAGAAAAATGATGCAGAATTGAAGAACAGAGAAGGAAGCTACGCTACTGCGATCTGGCAACTACGCGACCACCCCCCGAGCGGAAGAGGGAATGTTTGATTTAACTATTCCAATTTGAATTTAGATGGCTGTGATCTTCCTTACTCCATCCAACGGTCGGATCTCTTCAAATCTGAACCAAACCTTCCAGATCTTGATCAAGGGTTAGGATCTGCTCCTCCTCAGCTCGGATCGATCAGATTTGCAACCGATGGCTCGGATTGCCCTAATCTTTGAATGGACGGCTTAGACCCTCTTGAGCTTGATCCAACGCTGGATTAACTCTGATTTGGCTCAATCTTTCAGATCTTGATCCATGGACGTGATTAACTCTATCATGATCTTGGATTGATCAGAAGTTTACGGATGGCTCAGATCTAGCCGTTCTCTTGAATGGGCGACCCATATTAATCCGATGCTTGATCACCTTGATCCGGATCCAATTTTGACTCAAGATTAATCCAATCTGATCTAGGTCCATGATCATTTTAAGCCTACAAAATTAGATTCACATTTTAGTGCCAAAATATCTCAAATATAGAAAGAATTTTATCCAAAGCCAAAATAGAAAGAATTCATGAAACCTAATGTAAATACAAACTTAAGCATATGAAAGTGGATCAAAACATGGATTTGAGAGCCTAATTTTAGCAACAAAATGGTAGTTATCAACTCCCCCATACTTACTCTTGGGTGTCTCACACAAGCTACTAGTAAACTAATGATGTATCCCCCTAGATTATTCTCAATCATAGTTAGAAGCAATTGAAAGGAAATTACCTAGGGTTGTCAATTCTCAAAAATCTAAACTCAATGGACTAGTAACTTGTCCTTAAATCAACAACTTAGCATACTTCATCCTTCATGACTCTTTGAGATGAACTAAACACACAAAACCTATCAAGGGAATATTTAATGGCTCTCTTCCTAAATTCTACATTTCAATGAAAGTGGAGCTCACTCAAACACAACATATTTCTTACACTACCATAAACTTGCTTGTTATCTACTCTCCACCATCATTCTTGACTTGGATCCACATCTACAAAAGCTTATTAGAACATGTCAAAGAAGATATATGAATTGATAGAAATGAAATAAGAGCTTGATGAACTTTGATACCAAAGAATCATGATAAAGAAAATAAAGAAATATGTCATAGTAAGGAAATATGATAAAGAAATATGGCATAATAAGAAAATATGGAAGAAGTAGAGAAAGTGGAATACTTGGACACTCAAAAATGCAACCTAATGCACTTTGTCCTCTTATTTTAAATTATCCTGCACGTATTAGAGTTGTGGTGGAGCAAGGACTGAAGAAATTCACTGAATTCTTGGTTTTGTTCTGTGCCAACTCTACTAATCCGTCTAGAGACCGATCAAACACTGCCTGAACGTTCTAGGGATCGGATTGGAATGCTTCTGATCGGTCAAGGGACCGATCAGTTACCTGCCTGATCGGTCTGGGGACCGATCAGGTGATGATCAGTAGCTGAAACTGCAGATTTCTGAACTGTCTTATGCCGAGATTTTGCTTCTCTCAATCAACAACTCACTCTTGCATTCAAATAGCTCCTTAATCACAACTTCAAATCAGAAATCTAACCCAGCACTTGATTCCAGTTCATGTTTCTCTTCTTTTTTTTCCTTCTTTTCTTTTGTTTTTCAGCTGCTCTTTCTTTTCATGTTTTTGTTTTTTGTTTTCAATTGTTCAGCTGCTGCTCTAACTTAGTAAATACAAGATTTCTTGACTTCTATCACTCTATCTTCTTCTAATGGCTTTTCCTTGCATGAATGTAAAGTTGTAGGAGCATCAAAAACATCTTCTTTAACAAAGTTCTCTTCAATTCTTG
Organism: Boesenbergia rotunda; assembly: GCA_024364735.1. NCBI lineage: Eukaryota > Viridiplantae > Streptophyta > Magnoliopsida > Zingiberales > Zingiberaceae > Boesenbergia > Boesenbergia rotunda. The sequence continues at coordinate 62,054 of JAGFNQ010001195.1, forward strand.
CTAATAAAGTTTGCATATTTTTTTAGATCCTTGTTCTCTTCAATTGCTTGCTGAAATTTCATTTCTAAAACTGTCAATTTCAATGCCAAAATCCTCACATTTGAATTCATCCATCTCTAGTTTGAGTTAACTTCCCATTTGCCAATTCTTGCAACCCCTCTAGGCACATTTTTCTGCATCACATAGAATTGGGGAACTAAGGCTTCATTTTTCTATGTGTCCTCATTTGCCAAATTCTTCACATTATCCTCAATACAAGATATAATGCTTGCATCCTCCCCCACACTTAAACTTTTGTCCGTCTCAGGCAAAGTAGCATTAAGAAACATCAAAAGAAACCAAGTCCATGGAGAATGTAGGTATAAGCAGCAATATAGGGGAATGAAAATAGAATATAGAGAAGATCAACAAACAAGATTGCAAAAATTAGTATGAAAAAGGAAACAAAATGATTCACCTCTATAAATGTGGTTCAATCATAGAAATATAGCTTTGAAAGAACCTAAGCAAGTTCTAGAGTACAATCACATGTGTGTATCACAAATATTAGGCCAATCCTCACTAGGTAAAAAGAATTCATCTCAAGTCATCAATCTAGAGTCCATAGCTAAGTAGTACTTAAGCATCCAAGAATTTTCATCCATTGGCTCAAATCCTAAGTTTTAACAACCAAATTTAATTTGCTTTCAAGGGACTCTAAAATGATATAGAGAAAACCTAGATGGATACATTTATTCCTAGTCATGAAAGAAATAAAATTCCAAAAGGGATAAAATGGTATCTATAATGACTCTTATTCAATTAACACTACCCAAGCATTTATTAACAAGAACTCATTTTAAAAGAAAATTTTACTTCTAGAAAATATAAAAATGAAAAATGCAATGAAATAATATGCAAGAAGGAACAAATTCCCCTTTATTCCTGGCGGTTGGAGTCGATTAAGGAGTAACCTCCATCCTGGCAGTGGGGTAGTCTGAGTGGTCGAGAGAGCATCCTTCATGTGATCAATGTCATGGTGCACTACTCCCCCACACTTCAACTTCACATAAATATGTTCCGGTGGCCGGAGACGATTAAGGTACAAAATCCACTTAAGAGGTGGACTGCTACAAGTTAAAGTAAGATCATCTCCTCCCTCTTGATGCTTTTTGGAAATCCTTCCAGGGGGTTGGAGTCTATTTAATTGGAGCACCCACTCCAGAAGTCTACGGCGCCCTGCAAAATCATGAAAAAAAAAATACCTTCTGCACGTATGCAGGGTAAGCAAGAAATGAAATACAACCAACCTCTACATAAAATGTATCCAGAAATGCATCGCATCCAATAAAATCAATCTTAGGTACCTCTATTAATTTTTCTAAATCAGTTTCTACAAAGGATGTATCAAGAAATGCTTCGCAACCAACAAAATCAATTTTAGGTACCTCTATAAATTTTTCACAATCGGCATCTACATAAGATGTATCAGGAATTGCTTCACATTCAATAAAATTGACCTTAGGTATTTCTATGAATTTTTTAGAATCAATCTCTACATAGGATGTATCAAGTAATTCATCACAACCAACAAATTCAAACTAGGTACCTCTATGGAATTTTCACAATTAATCTCTACGTAGGATGTATCAAAAATTGCTTCACAACCAATAAAATCATTTTGGGTACCTCTATAGATTTTTCAAAAGAAATAGGAGAAATACTTACCTTATCATACTGAATAATACCTAGAGGTTCTATAAGAGTAGATGTAACTATGGCCTCCTCCTGGTCATGTAAAGGCTCCACTTCAATCTCAGGTTCTGGTGGACATTCAGCTAAGAGAAGTGATTCATGGGTTCTTACTTCCACCATGCAAGTGTAACGACCCGGAAAATTTTCTTAATATTTTCCTTAAAATATTGAGCATGTCTAGATAATTTTCTGAAAGAACTAGAAATATTAATACGAACCTTAGCCTAGAAATCCATGATTATCTCGTTTGGATTGAGACACTAAGTACTAATGGGCCTTATATGGGCTTCCTAGTACCATGATTATTGGTGGATTTTAGGTAACACTTAATATAAAAATAAATGGATTTTGATTAGGAATATTAGCATAATTATGGATGAATTTTTGGAGAATTTTCGGAAATAAGGAAAAATAAAAATAAAATAAAATAAAAATAAAGTGTATGCACCAAGAATTGAACCTTGGACCTCTTGGACCACCATGCATGCACCACCCAAATCACCTAGCAAGGGAGTGCTATGAGGGAATGAAGTGGATTTTAGTTAAGGCTTAGGAAAGAATGAAGAGTCATCAAGGGAAGAGACACCATGACTCTTCACTTACCCTCCTTAATGTGGCATAAAAGCATAAGAGAAGGAGTTACATTTCTCCTCTCTTCTTCCATCAAGTCATTTGCTCTCCTCTTCTTCTTCCTCCCCTCCTAGCCAAAACCCCAAGCCCCCTTCTCCCTTGGGAAAAGTTCACATAAGCCTCCATCTTGAAGATCTAAGGCCCTCTACAAGGATACAAGGGCTAAGGAGAAGTTTAGAGACAAGGAGGTTCTCTTGTTATTTTCTATTCAAAGTTTATAAGCAAGATCAAGGAAGGTAAGACCCCTCTCACCTATGGTACGATAGTTTACGAGTTGTTTAACATGATAGAAGTTCTTGTTGACATCCCATGGTTAGAAATCTATAGTTAGGGTTTATGGAGTTTTCGGCCAAGCAAGATATTGGGCGAAAGATCATGTTAAAAACTTTTCTTATGCTTCCAAATGTTTATTTATGATAAGTTAAGCACAAAAGGTAAAAATTTGGGAAGTTTTGAAGCACCCTAAGAACCCCTTAGGGTTTTGGCCACCTTCAAGTATAGGGTTAGATTTAATCTTCAACTCTTCAAGCATGCTTAGTATGTCTTGCTATGATATAATATGGATGAAAATGGTGACTTATATGAATTTTCCTATGGGCTTGTTACCCTTATAGGGTTTCGGCCAAACCATGTTCTAGGTCTAAGGCTTAGTGTTAAATTCAATCAAGGGTTCAAATGGGGTCCTATGGCATGATATGTAAGGGTTGGATGATAACCATGACTATGGAAATTTTTCTAAGGACCCATGGTCCTTAAGGTTTCGGCCAATACCCAAACTTAGGGTTTGGTTTGGGTTAGGGCCTCAAGGATGCATGTTTATAAGTTACCATGATGTTAGTACATAGTTAAGCATGATGTAAGGATCTTTATGTTACAAAAAAATCTTAGTTTATGTGTTATGTAACATGACCTTGTAAGTTAGATTTTATGTTATGCTTTACTCATGAATATTTAGATCATATACCATGGATATATGTAATTGATGTAGGAGTATGTTATGATAAATAGAATGATGCATGTATGTTGATAAATGCTTAGAATATATTTATGACTTTATGAAGGTATGTGCATGTGTTTATGATGAATGCCATGAACCCTAGTAGTATGTGCCATGTTATATGTAGCTTACCATCCATGCTTTATGACAACTACTAAGATTATGTATGCTAGATGAAAGGTATCATGTATGAAGTGCATGTTTATTTATGTATCATGATCATGCAAGCTTTATGAACCAAGATAATGTTTATGACTAGAAACATGATTATGCATGTACGTTCTATTTTATGAACAAGAATGATAAGTATGAATGAAGATGATGGTTATGCCTTAAGTATGAATGATAAGTATGAATGATAAGTATGAATGATGAAGGCATAACGATGTTATGAAATAAGTATGAATGATGAAGCATGCATAGTATTTTATTTTTATGAATGGGCTTGTACCGGACCGATGTAAGGGTCCAAGGGATGGGCACCTTAAGAACACCCCGGTTCTGGACTACCGAAGCTGTCCACGGTTCTGGGACTACCGAAGTTGTCCAACAAGGATGGGCACCTTAAGAACGCCCCGATTTTTGGAACTACCAACTATGTTGTTCCTACCCTAGTAGGTCGGGGCTCGCTACCTCGTATTTACTTAGGGATGTGCGCTTATGATGTATGTATGCGGTACAAGCCGGGGACCCCAATGATCTTATGTTTATGTTATGCATTTAAAAGTATGATTTCAAAACTAAACATCCTTATGTAGTAAATGCATATTTCTCATGCATTCATTCATGTCATGCATCACGCCAGGGTAAGTATATTTTATGCTTATGTTATGTTAAGACTATGCCCATGTATGCTAAAAATTATGTCATGAATAAGTAGGTCTCATGTTCATGTATGCTAAGCATTATGTCATGCATAAGTAGGTTCTATGTTCATGTATGCTAATAAATATGTCATGATAAGTATGTTTCATGTTCATGTAGGCTAAGAAAGATGCCATGATAAGTTTGTTTCATGCTCATGTATGTTAAGAATTATGCTATGCTAGGTATGTTGTAGATTTATGTTTATATTATGAATCATGCTATGTTAGTTGCTCATATGGTTATGACTTACGCCAAGATTATGCTTATGCTTTATGTTCAGAATTATGTTATGTCAGATACTTAATATGTTTATGTTTAAGTGACGTATGATTTTAGTGAGTAGGAAAGGGCTTACTAAGCCTATGTGCTTATAGTCTTATTTTCCTCGTACCGCAGATCAAATAAGAAGTTACTAAGGGATGCAGCAGGAGAGGCAAGAGCATGTGTGTGTGTGGCAGTGACTTGGCAAAGGATCCTTTTATTTACACATATTGCATGTCTTGGGTTTTGGAAATGCCTCCTTAGATTCTATACCAAGTTTATAATGGGTATGCCTAATGAATGACTTAAGACTCATGATGCTATGTTTACGGATAAGTTACTACTACTTATGATGATGATGAATAAGTTATGGAATGGTTAAGTTATGATGCCATGCATGTCGTTAATATGCTATGTCCAATGACACTAGGTCCATGAATGACAAGTTTAGGCATGTATAAATGTTTCATGTAGTAGTTGCATGGTTAAAAGCATGTGTAGAAGAAAAAAATTATTCCGCTGCATTAAGATGTTTTTATGCACATGTATGTTTAGCGTAACGACACCTTTCTCGCCACACCACAAGGTGTGGGAAAAAGTCGGGCGTTACAGGTTGGTATCAGAGCCGTTGCCATCTCACTACACACACATCAAGCCTTCTTCCTGCCGCTTCCAAGTAAGTACTTTTATGCATATCTGATTTTCTTTGTATGATTCAAGAATAAGTAAGTATAGATGATATTTTATGATTCTAGAATATGCTAGAATAATATGCAAGTAGGGATGATACCCTATGATTCTAGAATATGCAAGTATGAAAGTTGTTTTATGATGAAAAGTACTTTAGGATATGTAACTATGAACGATACTTTATCTTATATTTTATTATGAAACCAAACACTTTAGGATTTAATATGCGGGTAGGAATAACCAAGACTTATATTAGTCATACTTGTCTTTTATGAAGAGAAGCCTGGCTAGAAGACAGAGTAATAGAATTAATGAGACTACTTCATTGCCCGACCTGATGCTCAATATACCTTATATTATAACCTATCTTAAGTCACATCATAAGACAATCATGTATAAGTATTCTGCCTTATACATTAGGTCTAAGTTAGTCATAATACAATTAGTCAGAAGTGTGACTCAACCTTATGTTCATAAACATAGTATTGATTTAGCACCATCATAATATTAGTAATTAAGGTGAACCTAGTATTAACATAATGTTATATAACCTGTGCATTATATGAGTTACCAATCATATAATATTATTGTATTATATTATATAAAGCAAATGATAATAATATGAGAGCGTGTACTAATATAAGATTATTATAAATATAACTATACTAATTCCTTATCATATAAGTATTGTCATAATTCACCTATCATATAGATTCTTAATATGAGCCTACATACAGGTTGACATGTATCATCTCAACCTATAAGTTATCACCTATACATATTATTCCATAAGCAAATTATAGGTATTATACCTATAATTTATATGATAAATAAACTATAATTTATGATATTATGTATAACCTATAGTATAGTCTCATGTAGGGAATTATATGATAGCCTACATACATAAGATTATAACACTCTCACCTATGTTAGCGTATAGTATTAGTTCCATTATACTAATACTAATATAATCAATGGTATAAGTCATACGGCATAACCTAAAATGATACGCATAGGGTAGTGTCCTAATTATATTAACACTTATTATAGATTATGGGTCCACTATATTTTCGTACTAATTATAAATATTAGAATTATTAACGTATGTTTCACTATTATCTTATATATAATATATAAGATTACCTTAAGTTATTTTATGGTAATATAATAAATATGATCTCACTTATCATATAATAACCATTAACTAATATAATTCATAGCTCATGTTGTGAACTAATATTTCGGAGGCATACTATTATTAGGTTTAACCATAATTATAGTAACTATATAATTATGATATATGCATATAATTACATCATAGAGCTATTAATGACACTAGCTCAATTATATGCTAAGGAGATAATCAAACTTTATGAAGTTCCCAAGACAATCATCTCAGATTGGGATGGGTGCTTCACCTCACATTTTTGGGAGTGCGTCCAGAAGTCTCTTGGCACTAAACTATGATTCAGCACCGCTTGTCACCCTCAGACTGATGGGCAAACTGAACGGGCGAATCAAGTACTAGAGGATATGTTGCAAGCTTGTGCCCTGGACTTCAAAGGGAGTTGGTGCCGATATCTATGTTTAGCGGAATTCGCTTACAATAATAGCTACCAAGCTACTATCGGAATGACACCTTATGAAGCTTTGTACGGGAGGAGATGTAGGTCTCCGATTTGTTGGTACGAAGGTGGTGAAAAGAAGGAGATGGGGCTCACAACGGATGTTATCGACAGCACCACCCGAGTTATACAGAATATTCGACAACGGATAGAAGCTGCTCAGAGCCGGTAGAAGAGTTATGCAGATGTCCGGCATAGACCATTGGAATTTAATGTGGGAGATTTAGTGTTCCTCAAAGTCGCCCCTATGAAACGAGTAACGAGATTTGGAAAGAGAGGAAAACTGAATCCGCGATATATGGGACCATACCTGATCCCGAAGCGAGTTGGCAAGGTGGCATATGAGCTAGAGCTGCCTCAGGAGATGGCAGCTATTCATAATGTGTTCCATATGTCAATGCTTAAAAAGTGTGTTCCCAATATGGACCAAGTGATCGAGCCACAGACAGTACAAGTTCAGGAGGACCTAAGTTATGAAAGCCGACCTATCCAGATTTTGGATCGGGAAGTCAAGAAGCTAAGGAACAAGGAAGTACCTTTGGTCAAGGTCCTATGGCAAAGTCAACGGTTCGAGGAAGCTACCTGGGAACGCAAGGACGAAATGAGACGCAAGTACCCGGAGCTATTCTAAGTTCGAGGACGAACTTTCACGAGGTATGGGGGATTGTAACGACCCGAAAAATTTTCTTAATATTTTCCTTAAAATATTAAGCATGTCTAGATAATTTTCCGAAAGACCTAGAAATATTAGTACGAACCTTAGCCTGGAAATCCATGATTATCTCGTTTGAATTGAGACACTAAGTACTAATGAGCCTTATATGGGCTTCCTAGTACCATGATTATTGGTGGATTTTAGGTAACACTTAATATAAAAATAAATGGATTTTGATTAGGAATATTAGCATGATTATGGATGAATTTTTGGAGAATTTTCAGAAATAAGGAAAAATAAAAATAAAATAAAATAAAAATAAAGTGTATGCACCAAGGATTAAACCTTGGACCTCTTGGACCACCATGCATGGACCAACCAATTCACCAAACAAGGGAGTGCTATGAGGTAATGAAGTAGATTTTAGTTAAGGCTTGGGAAAGAATGAAGAGTCATCATGGGAAGAGAGACCATGACTCTTCACTTACCCTCCTTAATGTGGCATAAAAGCATAAGAGAAGGAGTTACATTTCTCCTCTCTTCTTCCATCAAGTCATTTGCTCTCCTCTTCTTCTTCCTCCCCTCCTAGCCGAAACCCCAAGCCCCCTTCTCCCTTGGGAAAAGTTCACATAAGCCTCCATCTTGAAGATCTAAGGCCCTCTACAAGGATACAAGGGCTAAGGAGAAGTTTAGAGACAAGGAGGTTCTCTTGTTATTTTCTATTCAAAGTTTATAAGCAAGATCAAGGAAGGTAAGACCCCTCTCACCTGTGGTACGATAGTTTATGAGTTGTTTAACATGATAGAAGTTCTTGTTGACATCCCATGGTTAGAAATCTATAGTTAGGGTTTATGGAGTTTTCGGCCAAGCAAGATATTGGGCGAAAGATCATGTTAAAAACTTTTCTTATGCTTCCAAATGTTTATTTATGATAAGTTAAGCACAAAAGGTAAAACTTTGGGAAGTTTTGAAGCACCCTAAGAACCCCTTAGGGTTTCGGCCACCTTCAAGTATAGGGTTAGATTTAATCTTCAACTCTTCAAGCATGCTTAGTATGTCTTGCTATGATATAATATGGATGAAAATGGTGATTTATATGATTTTTCCTATGGGCTTGTTACCCTTATAGGGTTTCGGCCAGACCATGTTCTAGGTCTAAGGCTTAGTGTTAAATTCAATCAAGGGTCCAAATGGGTTTCCTATGGCATGATATGTAAGGGTTGGATGATAACCATGACTATGGAAATTTTTCTAAGGACCCATGGTCCTTAAGGTTTCGGCCAATACCCAAACTTAGGGTTTGGTTTGGGTTAGGGCCTTGATAAGCACCATTTTATTGATTATTTTAATTGCTAAAATCCATGTTTGACCCATGTTTTTATTGTTTAATTGTGATTTTACCCTAGGTTTTAGGATTTCCTATTATTTTGGACTTAATTGTAAAATTACATATTTTTGGATTATTTGGGCACTAATTTTCTGATATATTTTTGTAGGCATGAAAGGATCCTGGACCTATGGCATACTGGGTCAAACTTGAGTCGGATGTGAACCGGATCGAATTATCAAGCCTACGATTAATCCGGGCCGTCCGATTCAAGAGCGGCTAGATCTGAGCCATCCGGGATGATCTGAAGCAATCCGAGCTAGGGTTAGGGTTGATCAAGCTCTGTGATCAAGATCTGAAGGTTTCATCCCAATCAGAGCTAGATCAACCGTTGGATCAAGCATGGAGGGCTCTAGAGCGTCCATTCACAGATAGAGTTGATCTGGACCATCCGTTGCATATCTGGAGGATCCGAGCTACCACAAGGCAGATCCTGACCACAGATCACCATCATTAAAATTTGGCTCAAATCCGATCAAGATCAGCCGTTGGATCTCCTCCAATAAATCTGAGCCGTCCATTGATTCCTATTTAATCAAAAACGCAGCTGCCTTTCTCCTCGTCGCGTCTCCGCCGTTTTCTGCATCTTCTTCATTTTCTCTTCAGCTGTTCTTCCATTCTTAGCTAGATTTCTTCATCAAAGGAGGCACGTCCACTCAATCCTTCATTAGAACTAGTGCTAGGTCAGTGGAGAGAGTGCTCTGTGAAGTTTCCCGATCGGATTTTGCCCAAGACAGTGTTTCGTGAGGTTTCAGTGGCTCTGTCACTTGATTGAATCAATCTCAGTTGTTCACCATCTTCATTGCATCTGAGCTTGCTGGAGGGGTTCCCTGGAAGGCTCGGAGCACTCCCAAACCTATATCGCAATCCACCACAGCTAGGTTGACGCAATCGGGTGCTGTTTTCAGTTTGGGCATGGTTTGAATGGATTTGCAGTAGAGACAGATTTTCCATTGAATTGCTGAGCTTGCGGGTTCGAGGCTCACCCTTGCGTGACGAACAAGGAGCACTTGAGCTTTGGGAGTGATTGAGTTTAGTTTGCTTAGTTAATTTCATTTTTAGTAGCTGTGATCTTATTTCTGCTGTCTGTTCTGTTTCTGCATTTCATTTCAGATTCGTTACATTGGTTTAATGCCTTGTTTCTGCTTAATTAGGCTTATTTCCTTCAAGTTCAGTAAGTTAGGAACCTGTCTAGTGGATAACTGCTGTTTATTTTAGTTTATTTCTTGGTTTTACGCTGCGTATCAGAGTCCCTGTTGCGTGCCATTTCTGATGTCGCGTATCAGTTATTGCTGCGTTTTAATTGTTTTCTTTTTCTGCCATTTCTGATTGTTGAGTTAAGCTAGCTCAGTTTTAATCCCTTGAATTCAATCTTGCAGTTTTATTTCATTTCCATAGCTATCGATCTTAATTTCTGCACTCAATTCACTACATTCGAAGCAGATTTGCTGCATTTTCATTTCTGAATTTTGCTTCAACTTGCATCTGTTGTCTTTGAATTCAATTCGTGACATTTGAACTCTGCATTCAATTCGTGTTTACCTGCATATCAATTTCTGCATCAACTAGTTACTGCATCCGAAACCTGTCATCAAATTCTGCAATTTAGTTGTGCCAATTCCTGCTCATTGATTCATTTCTGCAAGAGTACATTTCAGTTTCTAAATTGTGAATTGGTGAGAATCAGTTTCTGATATTTCTCCTGAGTGTTAGTTGCGACTTTAGCAATTTGATTTGTGAGTTTCAGTATTTGGATTGCCTGTTAATGTGTTGCGACAGTTTGGCATTACTGAATTCATTTTGTGCTGAAATTTTCCATACCCTGCATTTCCGAATTAATTTCTACATGTAGCAGCTTCTGAATTGGGAAATTTCATCTCAGCTATTCTAAGTTTATAAATTCGGAAACTAACCTTGGGCATTTGAAATCAGAAGCTTTAGTTGCCTTGCATCCAATCTGTATCAGCATTTCTCCTTTCATCTCTGAATTTCAGCCCTCACTGTTTTGAATCTCTGTCTTGGTTCTGATTTCCTTCACTCACTTTTGCTTAGCACTTTTTGAATGGGCTGTCTTCAAGTGGTATCAACCAAATTTAATTCTGAAGTGTTAAGTCACAGTTCTTCATTTGGCAGCAGCTCTTGGCACATGAACACCTTCTTGAGTATTAAGTTGCTTCATCCTTTTTACTATGTTTCAAGTGAAATTCTAGCATAAGTTTGTACCAAGTTGAATGTAAATTTTAATGTGTTTTTAAGCTTGAAATCAGCTTCCTGCGTAGTCAGCTCTGTTTGATATTGAAATCTCACAATTTCAGCAAGCAAGCTTGCAAATTCTGCACTTGGGTCAAGGGAAGTTTTGGCATTGATTTTGTATCAGTTGTTTATGGATTGTTTGCATGTGGTTGGTTGTACGAGGTAGTTTCTTAGGAAAATCTCTGAATAGTATCAATCAGCATTAGGATCGATCTAATATCATGTTTCGATTTTCTGAATGATGCAACATTACTTTGCATTGATCAATTTAATTGCCATTGATTGAATTGTTGATAGCCATCACATTGTTTATTTATTGCATTCCCATTTTTAATTGCAACCCAAACCTAGATTTATATTGAAACCCGAAAACACAAACGACACCTAAATACAAGCGCGAATCAAACAACGTCAACTAGTCCCCGAGAAAAATACGACCTGTGGCCCCTATATTACGTTTTCATACTTTTGAATTGTAAAAGGGTTTCCAGCATTTCATTCCTTCATATTCATATTTAAATTTGATGAGCCCATACATTTCGTGACAAATTAATCTAGTATATTTGGGCGCGTCAAATTTTTGGCGCCGTTGCCGGGGATCGAACCCGGGTCACCCGCGTGACAGGCGGGAATACTCACCACTATACTACAA